>CM057049.1:16291161-16338161 GCA_029948455.1 Solanum rostratum | reverse complement strand
TTACTATTTTTGTGAATTAAAACTTGAATTAGATGATTTTACCTTAGTACATGAACACTAGCATGAATTCTTTTTATTCTTACATACTTCACTTAAATGAGCATGCATGAGTATAATTTGAGCCTAAAGAGTCTATGGAATCCCTAAATACTTTAACTCTATATTTGTTTTCCTAAATGCTATGAGCTAGAATGATGCATGATGGAGTATTTATGAGTCAAGAGTTGAACCTTAAAAGAATCTAACCAAAGAGTTGATAAATGATCTGATGGATTCAATTGACAAATGTTTAGTGAGACTAGATGAATGTGTTAACCATAGGGTTGATGTCTTATGAGAATATTGAGTCTTGAGCACCGAATTGAGTAAGAATAAGTCCAACACAAACTCAATAACTATGTAACTGGCGTAGGAGAGGATTGAACTGTAAAATTGGATCTATACTATTGTCCCAAAAGGAGGACTTGATGTTAATGATTTTGGATCCACTGATATGATGTCCTATTCCCTGGTAAGGTATTGGATAGATGTGGCAACGACATCACTTGATTGTATCATCACCGGCTCATTGGTGATCGTTATTGGTTAGAGAAACTCCCAAATAAGCCTCAATAGTACTCTGAGTGGATGGAACATAGATTATAGATGAGTAGTCATTGCCTAAATTATGTTATTACCTTAGACTCTTAACATGATGATTGAGTTCTCTACCTCTTGAGTTGAGTTATTTGATTCGATGTTATTATCCTTTACATGTTCCTTCTACCATTTTACATACTCGTACATTCCACGTACTGATGTCCATTTGGGCCTGCATCTTTTATTGGTGTAGAGGCAGGTACAAGCGATCATCAATAGGCGCCCCATTGAGGATCTACTTGCATTAAGCTGATGGGTGAGTCCTCCCCTACTTTCGGAGGATATCATGTTTTTCCTTCTAGCTCTAAGTTTAGCCTTTTTATTTTATTTTGAAGCAGCCATGGTTCAGTCATTGGTACCACTTGGTCAGATGTTTTAGAGGCTTCATAGACTGGACTATTAAGTTATGACCAGATGTTATTTCTGACTACTTTCATTCACACTAGTCTTATTCAGTTGATGGATATCTTGTTTGAACTTTGGCCCTTTTATTATCGGTTGGCATTTGTTTCTTTAAGTATTGTCATTCATTAATCTTTAATGCTACTAGAATATGATTAAATGAATGTGATGAGGCCGAGTGATTTTCTTTGGTGCTAGCAACAGTCTTTGAGTGCCGACACCGCCGTACCCTTTCGGGGCGTGACAAACTTGTTATCAGAGCACAGAGTTCAAGATTCCTGGGGAGTCTATGAAGCCGTGTCTAGTATAGTCTTGTTTATAGGTGTGTTGTGCACCATAATTTATAACCAGGAGCCTATAAGCTATTAGGAATTGTTACACTTTCTTGTATTTAGAGTTTATGTGATAGAGTTTCACTCTATTAAAGTATCTATCTAACTCATGCATTATGCACTTGCATATCATGCCTCCTAAGTGTACCTCCACCCAAAGAGATGCTTCAACTCGCAATACTGAGAATCCCCCACTAGAGGTGCCTCCTCAGATAGAGACGAGAGGTCGGGGTCGACGTGCTAGAGTCATTAGGTCTCCCCAGGCACCTACTATTTCACCTACTCCTACTAGAGAGGCTAACTTAGAGGAGTTATCACTATGCTCACTCAACTGGTAGCTACCCAGAGTGGGAATCGGAGTTCACAAGATCCTAATTTTAGTTCCCAAGAGCTAACTATTGCGATGAGACTTAGAGATTTTCAGAGGATGAACTTGCCAGTCTTCATAGGGTCTATGGTTGAGGAAGACCTCTAAAATTTCATTGATGAGATATGGAAGGTGTTTAAAGCCATGCATGCGGCAGAAATTGAGAGAGTTGAACTTGCTTCCTATCAACTTATGGATGTGGAAAATGTCTTGCACAATTAATGGGAAGAAAGTCAAGGTGAGGATGCTGAGCCTACCATTTGGGAAGATTCTTGAGAGTGTCTTTCTTGATCATTTCTTTCCACGAGATTTGAGAAAAGCAAAGGTTGATCAGTTTGTCAACATGAGCAGTAGGGGATGACTGTCAAAGAATATAGACTTAAGTTCATACACCTATCTAGGTATGCTCCAAAGATGGTCCTGTACATGAGATCTAGAATGAGAAAATTTGTATCCGTCTTGGGCAAAGATATGAAAAAAGAGTGCAAAGCGACATTGCTGATTTTGGACATAGACATCTCTAGGCATATGGTCTATGTGCAGAAACATGAAAGGACAAGAAGAGGGATAGAGAGGAGCACTTGAGCGAAAAGGCTAAGTCAGTTGGGCATGAGCCTAGCCATCATAAGAAAGGTAAGGGAACAGGTCCTACTTTCAGAAGAGGTCTTCGAACTATGCACCAACTCTGAGTTATAGGTTTGATCAGAAGTCTTAGGGTTATCAAAATTCCAGAGCTCAAGGTTCGAGGGGAAACCACTATGTGGCAAGTGTAGTATACTCCATCTAGGTGAGTTCAGTGAGGGCAAAAATTCTTGCTATAGTTGCAGACAGACTGGTCACTTCTAGAATGAGTGCCCAATGAGGAGGTGGGCGGATGGAGGTAATAAAGCTCAGTCTTCAAAAATACCATAGAGAGGTTCCACAACTAATACGAGTGGTGGTACAAACCATCTGTATGTGATGGGAAATGAACGGGATCAAAAAGTTGCACTATATGTTGTCACAGGTATGCTTCGAGTCTTTTCTTATGATATATATGCCTTGCTTGACCAAGGTGTCACTTTATAATTTGTAACTCCATATGTGGCTAGTAAGTTTGGGATCCTTCCTGAATGTCTTCTTGAGCCCTTTAGTGTTTCTACTCCTATTGGTGAGTCCATCCTAGTTGAAAGGGTACATAGAGATTTCACGGTATCTCTCTATCATAGAGATACTTTGGCATACTTAGTTAAGTCAGTGATGATTGATGTTGATGTGATTCCTAGCATGGACTGCCTTTACGCTCGTTATGCCTCTGTCAATTGTAGAACCCGGATGGTCGAATTCCAATTTCCAAATGAGCCCTTTATAAAGTAGAAGGCTAGTTCCACAGTGCCCAAGGGTATGTTTATTTCCTACCTTAGGGCCAGAAAATTAATTTCCAAAGGATGTATGTATCACCTCGTACGAGTTAAGGCTAATGATGTAGAGGCTCCACCATTTGACTTAGTTCCAGTTGTCAATGACGTCCCTGAGGTCTTCCCTGATAATTTTCCGAGAGTCCCTCTTGATAGGGAGATTGATTTTGGGATCGATGTTCTCCCTGATACCCATCCTGCCTCTATTCTGCTATTAGAATGGCTCCTACAGAGTTGAAAGAACCAAAAGAGAAATTGAAAGATCTCTTGGATAAGGGATTTATTAGGGCGAGTGTCTCATCATGGGGTGTTGCGAGCCTGTTCGTGCGAAAGAAAGATGGTTCCCTCAGAATGTTATAGATTATCGCCAGTTGAATAAGGTGATCATTTAAGAAAAAATATCCCCTTCCAAGGATCGATGACTCGTTTGACCAACTTCAGGGTGCCACTATTTTCTCTAAGATAGACCTCGGATTAGGCTATCACCGGTTGAAAGTGAGAGAATGTGACATCCTGAAGATGACTTTTTGAACCCAATATGGTGACTTTGAGTTTCTGGTAATATCTTTCGGATTGACTAATGCTCCTGCCACTTTCATGGACTTGATGAACAGAGTATTCAGGTACTACCTTGATATGTTCATGATTGTGTTCATCAATGATATTTTTTGGTGTACTCCAGAGATGAGGAAGAGCATGTCGATCACCTTCGAATTGTTCTTTAGACCCTCAAGGATAAGGAGTTGTATGGTAAATTTTCAAAATGTGAGTCCTGGCTAAACTTTTGTGTCATTTATGGGACATGTTGTCTCGGGTGATGGTATTCGAGTGGATATGCAGAAGATTGAGGCAGTTAAGAACTGGCCTAGACCCACCTCTAGCATAAGGAGTTTTTTGGGTTTGGTTGGTTACTACCATAGGTTTGTTGAGGCATTCTCTTTTATATCCTCACCATAGAATAAGCTGACTCAAAAGAAAGACAATTTTCAATGGTCCGACGAGTGTGAGAAGAGTTTTCAAGAGTTGAAACCCAAATTGACGACTATGCCAGTGTTGACTCTTCTTGAGGGGACTGATGATTTTATGTTCTATTGTGATGCTTCTAGAGTGGGATTGGGATGTGTTCTGATGCAGAGAGGTAAGTTCATAGCCTACTCTTCCAAAAGAACTCAAGAACCACGAGAGAAACTATCCAACTCACGACTTAGAATTAGATGCGATGGTATTTGCACTCAAGTTTGGCGCCACTAATTATATGAAGCACATGTTGATTTATTCACAAACCATAAGAGTCTGCAATATGCGTTCACCCAGAAAGAGCTTAACTTGCAATAGAGGAGATAGTTTGAGCTGCTCAAGGACTATGACATAAGCATACTTTACTATCTAGGTAAAGCTAATGTGGTTTTTGATGCTCTTTGCAAGTTGTATATGTGAAAGACAACTCATGTGGAAGAAGAGAAGAAAGAGTTAGCCAAAGAGGTGCACAAACTAGCGTAATTGGGAATTCAACTAATGAACCTTGCGAAGGTAGAATACTTATCCATAATGGGTCTACATCATCCCTTGTAGTAAAGGTAAAGAAGAAGCAAGATCGAGATCACATCTTACTCTAATTGAAGGAATATGTACATAAGCAGAAAGTGATGGCATTCATCAAAGGGGGAGATGGGGTAGTAAGATACCAAAGTAGGTTGTGTGTTCCAGATGTCGATGGTATTTGAGAGAGGATCATGTCAGAAGCCCATAACTCTAGATATTCTATTCATCCAGGGTCTACTGAATGTACAATGATTTGAGAGAGGTTTATTGGTGGAGTGGGATGGAGAGAGACATTGCATACTTTGTTTCTAAGTTCCCAAACTGCCAACAAGTAAACGTTGAGCACCAAAGGAAACATGGAGTGGCCCAGAATTTTGAAATTCCAGAATAGAAGTGGGTGATAATCAATATGGATTTCATAACAGGCTTACCAAGGTCACGCAAACAACATGATTCGATTTGGGTGATTGTTGATAGGATGACTAAATCAGCACACTTTTTACCAGTAAAGACTACTAATACGACAGAGGACTATGCTCGATTGTATATCCAAGAGATTTTCAAACTGCATGGAGTTCCCTGATCCATCATATCAGATAAAGGAGCTCAATTTACTTCCCAATTTTCGAAGTCCTTTTAGAAAGGGCTAGGTTCAAAGGTGAACCCTAGTACTATTTTCCACCATCATATTGATATTCAGGCAGAACAGATGATACAGATTTTGTAGGATATGTTGAGGGCTTGCATCATTGACTTCAAAGTTAATTGGGATGACCACTTTCATTCGAGCATCCACATGACTCTTTCTGAGGCCCTCTATGGAGGAGATGTAGATAATTGATTAGATGGTTCGAGGTAGGTGAAGCAGGGTTGATTGGGCCAAAATTAGTACATCAGGCTATGGAGAAGGTAAAGATTATCCAAGAAAGATTGAGAACCGTCCAGAGTCACCAGAAGTCCTACATTGATGTTAGGAGAAAGGACCTAAAGTTCGAAGTAAAAAATTGGGTATACTTGAAAGTGTCACCCACGAAGGGTGTGATTAGTTTAGGAAGAAGGGAAAGTTGAGTCCTCAATACATTGGTCCCAATGAACTGTGAAGAGAGTGGGAAATGTAGCTTATGAGTTGGAGCTACCACAAGAGCTAGCAGTCATCCATCCGGTCTTTCACATTTCTATGCTTAAGAAGTATTTGGGAGATCCGTCCTTGGTTGTGCCTGTTGGAATCATTGGAATGAAGGATAGTTTGAGTTATGACGATATCCCTATCCAAATCCTTGATCGTCAAGTTCTCAAGTTGAGAACTGAAAAGGTTGCTTCTGTAAAAGTGTTGTGGAGAAGTCAATCCCTTGAAGAGGATACATGGCAAGCTAAAGAGGATATGAAGGAAAGATACCCTCACCTATTGATGTCTTCTAATGATGAAATTGATGGTAATAATTCATTTATACTCTCTGAGTTACTTTCCCGATGTTAAGTTGAGTTTTTACCTCTGAGTTGATTCTCCTCTTGAGTGTATGTTTGAGTATGCATGTCTTTAATTGTATTAGTGTCTAATAATGATTTTATAAGTAGTCTTTTAATTCTAAATCCTTAGTGGAGGTTGATTTATGGAGTATGAGTATTCGAGTGTCCGAGTATTTGAGTTCATTCTTGATAGGTCTCCTAGTCGCTCATCATTCGAGGACGAACGATCCCAAGAGGAAGATACTGTGAAACCCCATAACTCTATTCCTACATGTACCCATGTTTCAAGCCTCATTCTTATATGTGGGAAGTGAATTAGAGTCATAAAAGACCTCTAGTACTTAGTCGAGTTTAGAACATTTTCTATAAATTGAGTTTCTAATGTTAGATTATACAAGGGTAAACTTTAAATGATCATAAATCTTAGTACACAAAGCTTTAAGTGGCTCATGACCTAACACATGAAGGTCTTTGAATTATCTTTCCAATGTAACTGATTTCACCTCATTTGGAGTTTGAAGTCAAAGATTATGGTTGTTTTTACTGAAGACTGCCAGAGCAGAGAGGAAATACGAAACCTAATATTTGACATGAAAAAAAGTACGGCCCGTCTGCTAACTCGTGGAAAAAGTTCCTGAAAATTAATTTTTATTTCCACACTTTATGGACCCATCTACGGGTTGTAGAAACTTTTATTCGCCATAGTTTGGGCTCGTGAAAGTGATCCAAAGACCCCAAAATTTTCCCAAACGTTTATAGAAGGGTCCCTACTGGCCGTGGAAGTTTCTAGGGGTCGTAGATAGGTCTGTAGACGACTTTTGATAGCTTTTTATGAAAGGTTATTTTGGTTTTTCCCACCCTTTCAAAGCCTAAAACTGACATTTTTACTGCTAAATAAAGCCCTAAACATGTTTGTTAAACCTTTTTATGCTAAAACACTCTCTCAAACTTAGAGCAAGGGTTTAAAGGAGAAAAAGACTAGGGTTTGAAACGAAACCTTGGGAATTCTTCCAAGTTGTTTCAAAATTCAATGCTTCTAGGTATGTATGGTTAATCATTACATGGATTTTATTCTTCCATGTGCCCCATAACCCAGATTGATGGAGTTGCGAGTGAATTAAGTCTCCCATGAATGTTTCTTGAAGTATTTTCTTAAATTCTAATGTATTTCTACATGACCTTGATGAAATAATGTTTTTATGAATTAGATTATTGTACCTTACAATATGAACCCTAGCATGAATTCTTGTTATTCTTATATACTTCACTTAAATGAGCATCATGAGTATAATTTGAGCCTAAAGAGTCTATAGAATCCCTAAATGATTTAACTCTACATTTGTTTGCCTGAATGCCATGAGTTAGAATAATGCATGATGGAGTCTTTATGAGTCAAGAGTTGAGTCATAAAAGAAACTAACTAAAGAGTTGATGGTTGATGTGATGGATCGAGTTGACAAATGTCCAATGAGACTAGATGAATGATTTAACCATAGGGTTGATGTCTTATGAACATATTGAGTCTTGGGAGGACTATAGAGAACCGAACCGACTAAGCGTAAGTCCAACTTGAACTCAAGAACTATGTAGCTGGCGTAGGAGAGGATTGAACTATAAAATTGGATGTTTCCTACTGCCCCAAAAAGAGGACTTGATGTTACTGATTTTGGATCCACTGGTGGGATTTCCTATACCCTGGCAAGGTATTGGATAGATGTGTCAATGACATCGCTTCATTGTATCATCACCGGCTCATAGGTGATGGTTGTTGGTTAGAAAAACACCCAAATAGGCCTCGATAGTACACTGAGTGGATGGGACATAGATGATAGATGAGTAGTCACTGTAGAAATTTCATTATTACTATAGACTCTTGACATGATGATTGAGTTTTCTACCTCTTGAGTTGAGCTATTTGAGTTGATGTTATTCTTCCTTTACATGTTCTTCCTACCATTTTACATATTTGTACATTTCACGTACTGGCGTACATTTGGGCCTGCATCTTTCATTATGCAGAGGCAGGTACTAGAGGTCATCAACAGGCGCTTCATTGAGGACCTACTTGCATTAAGCTGATTGGTGAGTCCTCCCCTACTTTCGTTGGATATCATGTTTTTCCTTCTAGCATTGAGTTTAGCCTTTTTATTTTATTTTGAGGTAGCCATGGGTCTATCATTGGAACCACTTAATTAGATGTTTTAGAGGCTTCATAGACTAGACTGTTGAGTTGTGACTTGATGTTATTTCTGACTAGTTTCTTTCACTCTAGTTTTATTCAGTTGATGGATAGCTTGTTTAGCCTTTGGCCCTTTTATTATTAAGAATTCTTATTCATTAATGTTACTCGCTACAAGAATATGATTGAACAAATGTGATAAGGCTGAGTGGTTCGGTTGAGGGCTAGAAATAGTCTCTAAGTGCGGGCCACTGCAAGGATACTCTCTCAAGGCGTGACAGTTCCTGACTTAGTTGTGCCTGTTGTAAAGGAAGATTTGATAAGTGTATCTATCGAGGAGTATGGAAAGTTTATTCATATCCTGATTACTCACTCATTTGAGGGTTTGAGTCGCTATCTTGATAGTACACCATTTGAGAATGCGGCCAACCCCACTATTGCATATTGTGGGTTCAAGTCTCACCCCTTATTGATTATCTTTTGAGCCTTGGGTTCCTTGATCATTGATGCATTGAGATACATATGTCAGAGTACCGGGGTGCTCCCCTATGTTATTAAGATTGACCATTGGTGGTTTCGAGTCCCTCCATTTATTATCGGATAAATAGGATAGGTTCTAGTTAAAGTCCCAAACTTGTCCCTAGGCATTCACTCTTAGAGAACCTTAGTCCTACCCTCTATTGGATAGAAATTCTATGTATTCGGTGGGCTTATGGGGGTTAGCTCGGGTTTTACTTAAAATTGCACATGTGTGTCTTGTTCGAGCCTATGGTGACCTGTTCAGGTATAGCTAGGGTAGTATTCTTTACTAGATTTAGTGGATTTACCCTTGGTGTTAGTCTTTTATCATAAAATATACATTCTGACTCTTGTGTAGGTTTTCATTCTCCCTTTTCATATTGTCTTTATCTTTCTTGCTTAGTCTACACTCTGCATAATCTTTGTGATGTAGGTCCGAGCACTAGCTATCACTAGTGACCAGGTCCAGCTTGCGACAGCTAGTTTCAGAGACCAAGGTAAGCATCAGGCGCTGTTGAATCATTTTAGTATCCATCTGTACGTTTGACCCATCTTTTGTATATTTTGAGACTAGAATTTATGTTGTATTTATTTTGGTCCACTTTTGGGACTTGTACTTAGTTTATTATGTCTATTAGCTTTGTACTAGTGATTTCCAAGTCTTGGAAGAGACTCTATTTTTATTATATATATATATATATATTTACCTTGTCCTTTTTGTTTATGTTATTTCTGCATCACTAGTTTCCCACCTATTACCCGTTACATTTATTCTATGTTATGGGTTAGGATGTACTGGGGAGGGGGGTTAAGGTAGGTGCCATCACGGCTTCAGAAATCGATTCGTGACATAATGGATCTACTACCCTTCCTTATAACTATCTCGGTCAGGGTCTAAAGATACAAAGGTTTTAAAAATGTTGCATTTTTCGTAAAAAAAGGTTGTCACAATTTCACTTCCCATGTTTCATGTTATGTGCATGTATGAGGATGAATGTATGTCAATATCACAAATAGAGGAGCACAGTTACTCAATACAAGTCGCAGAGTAATAACATTCACAAAACTCAAGTTTCATGATAAACACCCTCGTCAAATTCAATGGGAAGAATACTCTTCAAAAGAAAACAAGAAACTATCCTTCGGAAAACATCTCCTAGGCTCCCAAATTATGTTTCAAACAACAATTTTCCGCAAGTATATTGTTTCTCAAATCATTTCATGCCTCAACACATTTAATTACACAATATGTCACATTTCTCAATTCACAGCATGCCTCAGTGCATCTTATTTCTTAATGTATCACATTTTCCAATTCATTTCATGCCTCAGAGCATCTCGTTTCACAATATATCACATTTCTCAAATCATTTCATGAGTATCTCAGTTTGCCAATCATTTCATTATCAAAGTATGATAAACTCCCATGAATGTCATTACACAAGCATGATAAATTCACAAGTCATCCCAAGTATTACATTTCACAAGTATAATATATTAATTAAGTACACAATATAACAAATTCTAGAAGTCTCACGTTCACAAAACAATCATAATCATATACAAAACCTCACATGGACAACACAATAGGGATTCTCAATACCAATATATGATGTGACTCCATTCCATATATTATAGAATAAGAATATTCAATTGCCCAACATCACTAGAAAGAAGGATTAGCCAAACCTACCTCAACAGTCGAAACCACATCGGAACACTCTAACCGAGAATTCCACTTAAATTCCAACTCCAAATTAATTTTCACTATAAAGAATAAAAAGTACACGTCACAAGGAGTTGAACGACACACATATATTGCAAGGGTTCAAAATCAGGGGCAAAATGGTTCAAAAATTGCTCACATTTCTAAATGTCCAAATCTGAAAATTTCTGATAAAATTGATTTCTACAAGTCACAAGAAACTCATGGTTAAAAAAACCATTGAGCAGGAAAGAGCCTCGAAATCATAAAATTACTAATTTTGAAATTTGGGGAAATAAATCCCAACACCCACTTTGAAATCTTGATTTTAAAATATTTTTAGAAGATGAAAATGTTAGGAAATAATTTCAAAATGATAAAGAGACTTACCCCAACGAATTTCCTCAAAATAATTGCTTCAAAAATCGTCTCTCCTAACCTCCAATTGAGTAACAATAGTAAAAATTGAGAAAACGGAGGAGGAAAACTAAAAGAGTTTACATTAAAATGCACTGTCTGTATAAAAGGTTTTTTTACACCATTTGGTAACTTTAAAGATAATTACCGGAATTTTTTCAAGTAACATTTACACCTTTTCAAAAGAACATAGTTATGTTTAGAAAAACATTAAATGTAATTTGAATCTTAATTATTCTATAATCCAAATTCCTTCCCAATTTTTAGATCATTTTCTTTCTAGTCCTCCTCTCTCTCTCTCTCTCCCTCCCTCCCTCCCTTTATCGTAGGTATTGCAATGATAACGGTAAAATGATGGTGTTGCAATTCTTGTATTTTTTTTTTGGTTTTATTCTTTTTTTTTTTCATCTTTCATTTTATTTCAAGAACATTTATGACATGACATTCTCATTTATAATAATAACTAGTTTAGTGTACGTGTTTTGCATGAGTGTCCTGTCAAGTAAGATTATGTATATTTTTTCAACATTAATGTTTTATTTGCTAAATTATTTCCTTACACTTAAAATTATACATCAATTAATATGAATATTCTAGTAAAGTACTCATTTTAGTCATTATCTTTTAAGGAGCATGCAAAGTTTAAATTAGACAAACAAAAGTGAGTGAAAAAATAAAACTATCAAAAATACATTGCAAGTTTTCTCGTCCAACTAATACCAAAACTAATTTTGCTAAACTTGGAAACAAAGCACAAAAATTCCACAACAGTACTAACAAAATCAGACTTTACTATTGGCATATAAAATATCAAAGTATTAATAGTGACTCTTGGAGGAGGATAGAGTTATTCTGAAGGGACAAAATCAACTGTAGATTTCTCCATTAGAAATAATCATGTAGTTTAATTTCTTATTAATTCTTCCACACAAGTTTGTGTTCCAATTACTTTTCTTCATTCTCATCTTTTCTCTTTCTCTATTTGATTTTAACTTAGAATCATGTTGTTACATTATTGCAGAAAAAACAACTTTACATAGTATATATAGTTGAAATAGGAAAGAAATTAATGTATAAAACTTAGTTGATTTTGAAGTTATATTTTTTCTTTGTATTTTAGAAGTTTAGTAAAAGAAATAACTCAATATTAAAAGATTCATAAACTAAAAAGGATATTAATTAATATTATAGAGGTTTTGTCATTCAAAGTAACGGGCAAAACCAGGTTTCTGGCATATTTAGGAGTCTCCTCTATGTTTAGGAATCATGTACAAGTATAAGATATTCAGAGAGATAAAGAACATACCAGTGAGGGAGATCTACACCCAATACCAAGCCTTAGTCACAAAACGAAGCGAGTACTACCTAGTAGACCTGTTAACGCAACAAGAAGAAAGACAAAGCCAGTAAAAAGAAAAAGGAACCAAGGAAAAACAATTGATGAACATCCTTAAATACTTACTTGGATAGCTGATAGTGAAAGCAAGAATGTAATCAAGAAATGGAGGTTGATTACCTAGAGAAGGAGGAATCAAAGAGAAGAGTTTTCCTATGGAGGCAATATTTCAGATAGGGGAAGAGGAGAAGAAAGATAGATTAAGAAACCCTAGTAAGAGGTTTAGATTTATAAACGGATATACTGGGCCTTTTGTGGGCCGCCTAGACTTGTTTTTGCGTTTGGCTTAGTTTTATTTTTAGATTTGGGCAATGGGTCTGAATGAGTGTGTTGATGATGTCTTATTAATAAAATCCCAATTTCATTTAAAAAAAATCATGTACATGTATTAATTTGTATCAAATATATATATATTAAATATAATGAAGTAAAAATTGCAAATAATAATAAAAAGATGATATTGTCTAAAAGAGTCTTTCGATGAAGGGTAAAAAGTTCAAACAACCTTTATAAGGACCTTCATGCTTTTAATATAGTATAGATTATAATATAATGTGCAATAAAAAAGAAAATATTTGAAAGAGATGGAAGATATTGGGAATTATTCAAGAAATTTTTCATGTTTTATGAAAAATACAACAATGGAAAAATAAAGCGAACACTTCAAAAAATACTTAATTTTGTGAAAACAAAATAAATAAATCCTATAACCAATAGTTATCTTTTGTGGTAAATATAAAAATTCAATTGTTAAGGATTGAAAAAGAATGCACAAAAGAATGCATAGTGAAGGAGAAAAAAATGGGTATATATGCTTGAAGAATTATTAAGAAGAAAGATAATTGTGGTAGAAGAAGCCAATGAAAAGAATTAGCTAGATTATTTGCCAAAGAGGAATACAGACGGTGAAACAAAGAGAAATAGAGAAGATAAAGAAAAAATAACAATAATGTTTTATTTTTTTAAACATAAATAAATAAATAAATAAATAAATAAAAATTACTAAAAAAAATACTATTTGGTAACCTATAATAGTTGGTTAATATTACCAAATGGTGTAAGAATCTTGTACACTGACAGTGCACCCAAGTTAAACTCAACCCAAAATATGGGTATTTTAAGCCAAAAAGGGGTTGATTACCACGTGTTGACCGCGCGTTGTGTAACACCTCACAATTCTGCTCTTAAGATCTTGGAATGTGTCATTGCAAATACATAAGATTGAACCTAGTAATGCTTGTACTTACATTTTAAGGATCATTAATATAGGTGGGAAGTGTGTTGGAAGTGAATTTGGGTCATGAGAGACCCTTAGTACTTAATTGAGTTCAAAACCTCTCTACAGGTTAAGGTTTTTCTTTGAATTACGCAAGGGTAAACTTTACATGACCATAACTCTTAGCACACAAAGAATAAGGTCGCCTATGACCTACTAAATGAAAGTTCTTTGAACTAGCTTTCCAACCAACTGATTTCACCTCATTTGGAGTTCGGAGTAAAAAATTATGACATTTTACTACAGAATGTCAGTGCAGAGTTATTCTATGACCTTGACTTATGGGTCGTAGACTGAAATAAAACTCGTATTGTCAACTCGTAGAAAAACTTCTGCAAGTTCATTTTTGAGTCCCAGAACTTACGGTCTCAACTATGGGTCATAAAAACTTCTACGAGCCATAGATTAGGCCCCTAGAATCGATCCAATAACCCCAAAATTAATCCAAAAACTTACGGATGGATTCCTATGGGCCATAGTAACTTCTATGGCCGTAGATGGACTCGTAATCCAAATATAGGTATTTTAATCTTTTCTCACCCTTTAAGCCTTAACTTGTCAGTTTTTACCTAATTAAACCCCTAAAATGTGATTCTTCAAATCATTAATGTTAAACACTCTCCAAACTCATAATGTAGTTTCAAAATGGCAAAAGCTAGGGATTTCAAGCACTTTCTTCAAATTTCTTCAAGAACCTAAGTCCCACAAGTATGTATGGCCCTCCAAAAGTTATCCTACGTTTAGTTTAGCATCTTTAACTATCGGTCTCTACCCAAGATCAAGTTTTCTCCATTACTAGTTAATTTCATTGAAATACTTGTTCATGTATTTTTCATGATAAAAATTATGGTCTTTACTGATTTCACTACTAAAGTAAGTTATTAAGTCAAGGTTTCATGATTAAGGTTGCAGTTGTAGGAACCCGAGATATATATTTCATGAAAACCATTATGTTTATAGTATGGAGTTGAGTTCAAGGAGTAATCAAAGCATTTGTATATACAAATAGCTGAGTAGTAATTTTTGTTTTTAAGAACCATTGAATTGATAGATCTGTCAATCAAAGAAAAGAGACAAATTGAAAAAGAATTGAGAAAAGTTAAAGCTGTGCTAAGTCCCAAAAGATTAAAAAGGCATTTTGAGAATTTTTACTCCTAAAGTTATGAGC
The DNA here is from genome assembly GCA_029948455.1 of Solanum rostratum. NCBI lineage: Eukaryota > Viridiplantae > Streptophyta > Magnoliopsida > Solanales > Solanaceae > Solanum > Solanum rostratum. The sequence goes on along the minus strand of CM057049.1, from coordinate 16,323,355 downwards.
TTTATAAAAGTTATATTCAAAATAGTATTGAACACCGATATAAGTGAGTGCAACAATAACATGAACTCATAAACTACGTAGCCAGTGAAGTGTAGGATTGTACCAAGAGTACAACTCCTCATTGCCATTGAGATGGCCCAGTTTTGAGATAGATCCACTCCCCTCATTTTCGTCCTTTACCCTGGCAAAATATGGGATGTCTCTAGCAGCGTGGGCATGACATTGTACCATCACGAGGCTCATAGTGGTGGTTGTTGATTAGAAAAACTCCCAAGCTAAAGTAAACAAATTTTTGCATACAGAGTTTCAGCATATGTTTTTAATTTCAACATACACTTTATTTAATACTTATGCTATCCTATTTTGAGACATGTTTTAGTTACTTTGAGTATAGTCTTATCCTAAGTCCCCCATTTTGGCTATTTTATATGCTCATACATTCCAGGTACTGACGTCCTTTGAACCTACATCATTTTATGATGTAGACATAGGTGACCAAATATGTCTTTAAAAGAATTCACTGGTTTAGGCATATGTAACACCTCGCGAATGCGGACAAACATCCACGAACATGAACAAACATTAAACGCAAAGGCTTATAGAATTACTGCACTCCGCAAACGCGGATAAGTTTCCACGAAGGTGGAGGCTTATGGAGTCTACTCTCACAACTCCATAAACGCGGTCTCGTTCGTGTGAACGCGGATGTCTAAGGTAATTAACCTCCGTTAACGGAGAGTTAAGGGCGTGAATGTAGAGAGTGTAACTTAACCTGCACTAGAAACAACAGAAAAAACCAACAACACAAGACAACTAAAATGAGAATTAAACCCTCGAGGATTCTTTCAAAACCCTGTGATAACCAACCAAATATGTTACCCTACCAGAAATGAAAATCGAGACTTAATGGAATCATCAAAAATCGAGTTTGAAACCTCTGTGGCCTTGAACCAGAGAAAGATCCTCTAAACTAGTTTCTCGAAATATTCAGAGAAAGATCATCTAAACTAGTTTCTCGAAATATTCACGAAAGCTCTAAAAGTTACAACAAAATCATTTCTAGCGTTAGTTTCATCATCTAGAACTACTAGAACTGACGAAATTTTGATCCAAGCCTTCAAACTCCAAATATTTACCAAAGTCAAACTTATAATCCAAATGAATTAGAAATGCAACTTTGGGCCTAAAATCTCCGTTTTAACTCCAAATTCAGTTCTGCAAGTTCTCCTGGACAAGATTCGATATTTTGAAGCTGATGGAATCGACAGAACTTCAAACCAATACTCGAAACTTAGAATGACTAGAAAACTCAAATTTTCCAAATTTCAATCTTTGAAAAACTCTTTCTTTTACAAAACTAAAGATTTTTACCAAATTTTGAAAATCCGACTTCCAGACTTGACCAAATATGACGCAAAGAAACTATCAAGAAGGGAAAAATAGTAATTTGGTCAATAATACCAAAAATAACCTTCAAGATCATTACAGAAACAAGAGACCTCTTCTCTCTTCAGCTACGATGAGTTGCAAATTTTACGATCAAGAAACATACCTAGTGAAGATTCAACCGTTGATTTAGCATCCAACCACTTCAATCAGAGCTGTACAAAGAGAAGTTTTAGGTCCGATGACCTTGTAGGAGACAAACAAAGGGTTGTGACCTCCCAAATTCCATCTTTCCTCTCTTACGATTTTCCTCTTTCCTATTTCTTTCTACTTACCTTTTTTTTAGTTACTTTGGATGATTTTTTGTTGGTTATAGCACTTTGGGTTGAATTCAATTTTCTAGATAGCTTTGTTAATAAATCTTGACCCATTGGATTTTTTAATTAAAAATTTTTAAAACCATTTAAACATCAAAAAGAACTAACGTTTTTTGTTCCATTGATAAGCTTCTCAATAATTGTAAGGACTCAAAATTTTTACGACCTCAATAAAGCATGAACATTTGATTTCAGAAAAGTTTTGGACCAAGATGACACTTCATGGGAGGCCTCATAGTCCGTGTGAGGTCACACAACCCGCATGGAGCCTTCACGGAGTGGCCCTTGGTCTATGGAGGATATTTGGCCCTTAAATGTGGTGTTTTAAACTAAGGCACACTACACTTGCACCCCTCACGGTCCGTGTGACACTTCACGGAACGTGTGGGGGGCCATATGGTGGCCTTGGCATGAAATCCCACAGTTTTGGGATCAAGTATGGTTACACGGCCAGGCACACGGCTCGTGTGGGGTGTCACGGCCCGTATGACAACCCGTAAGGCTTCCAGAGTGGACTTTTTCCACATATGGAATCACCATCGTGGAATTTTTCTAAGGAGACGGGTACGAGCAGTGTCACGGCCCGTGTGACATTACACAGCCCGTGTGGCCTCCCATGAAGGTGACTTCGTTGAAAACTTCTAAGTATGGTACCTATATGTTCAAACTAAGTTCACTTTCAAGCCTTCAATTAAATCTTAATTATGTAGTTTAAGGTCATCATGGGTCTCCTACATTAAGTCAAGTTTAATGGAATTTCATTGGCTAAGTTTTTCACAAGTACCGATAGAAGGGTCAACTTTAAATGAGCATATCTCTTAGCACAAAAGGAACTGGGTGGCCCATAACCTATCAAATTGATCTCTTTGAATCATCATTCCAACGCAACTGGTTTCGGCTCATTCGAGTTTTGATCAAGAAGTTATGCCCATTTTTGTAAAACCCGTCTATGCAGGGAATCTATGCAGATTTTTAATTCCGTATCATTAATGGAACATACGTAATTTTGGGTTATTCTAAGGGTGTTTTATGACATTTTCTCCTATCCTAGACCCCTAAATTAGCCGAAATCTTTTCATTTTAATTCATTCTCATTAGAAATACTCTCACTCCAAAATAAATTCCTAAAAAAATCCTCTCTAAGTTATTCTCTCAAGACTCAAGCTAGGGATTCAATTGAGGATTCAACTTCAAGTTAGATTCTTCTCAAATTCATCTTCCTATTCAAGGTATGTGGGATTGATTCTTGGCCCCTTTCAACCAAGAAGTCCCAAACTTTTTTCAATTGATTTTCATGAATTTTAACTTACTTTAAATGTGAGCTTTCATTATTTGATTTTATTAAATTCAATTGATATATGGACTCTACTTTATTGATGATTTTAAGTTGATTCAAGTCCTTATATTATAGTTTTCATTGAGATTATGAAATTATGAATGTGCATGTCCCCTTTAAAGCTTGATTTATGCATGGGTGATTTATATTATGATTTAAATATGAATTTAATTATGGATTTACTTCAATTTCTTATTACAATATTCACTTTAGCTTTAATATATAATACACATGTTATTCTCAAACCATTCATTACATTTGCATTCATTAACCCTGGTTTTTATGGAAATTATAAAGTGGGTTAAGCCCAATTATGTTTTTATGAAATAATTTTGATATAATTTTGAAAAGGTATTGGTTATGACAAGAATTTTATCACATAAATGTCTTATGATTATGGTTCTTTGAGCATTTTGGGTGCTTGCACCATTCAATATTTATAATCGAGCTAGTCCTCTGCATCAATATTATAACTACAAGCTATGATTTGGCATTTGAGCCTAAATGTGCATTGATCCCTTTCGAAATGACTGTTGGCTTTTTGAAAGTATGTATATATATACTATATGTATTCTCGTGGGATATTGACTTAGCACCGATGGATTGGGGGTGTCAAGGCTATCCCTAAGGGTCCTCTCCCTTTCCTCGAACTATGTGCCTAGCATATGTTATGAGAATCCTATCCGAAGTGGGTGGTGTTCCCATAAGGAAGGTTGCTTCATAGGAAATGGGTGATGTTCCCATTAGGTGAAGTATTACGTTATGATATGAAAATCCTTCCCAACATGGGTAGTGTTCCCGTAAGGGGGTTGCTTCATACGAAATGGGTGGTGTTCCCTTAAGTTGAAGTATGGTTTACGTTTGGCAAGTAGACCAACTCTGTACTGGTGAGGGTATTTCATCGGAATTCCAAGTACTAGCTCACTTGGTCTTACTCTTTTCGGTTGAGGTCACAGCCCTGCTAAATACGAATATCATTTCATTCAAGCATCAATAATTTAATGGCATATTGTATACTTCTTCCTTGGGTGTATGATTCCTTCTATATTATGTGCTCTTGTAGTCTAACATTGAAATGGAGGTTCATAAGTCATATGCATTGCATGTCAGCATACTTACTACATTCAAACGTACTAAAGCATACTCTATGTCTGTATGACTTTACCATATAGGGACCATGTGTTACTATCATCCATCACTTGATAGGTAGCTCGAATTTAAAGAGTTGATATTGTGGTGATTCCTATCTTCCAAGGACAAACCACCATCCCATCTTATGACTAGAGGCATTGTTGGACTTCTTGTAGACTCTCATAGATTCTATATGTTATGTGTCGTATTTAAAGCTTATGATTTCGATTATCTATTGGATATGTCTATCATGGATTGATTATGGAAATAATGATATATATGTATGTTTGATGTGGAAATGTGAAAGATCCTAAGCCTTGTATTGCCCCTATAGAGTGAGTCATACTTACTCGCCACTTAGTTCTTATATGTTATGTGTTATCTGAATCCATGTAAATCATTTTCCCTTCGATATCCCCATAGCATGAGTCCTACTTTCCCATCCCTTAGAACTATGTGTTTACTATTTGAATGTGCTTCCCAACCAATGATGTGGATTTGGATACTTTGGGGCTTGTTTGGGAACTCTCGAGTTCCTATTCACCGTGTCACTTCTAGGCCCTAGATCCAGGTAGTGACAAATATGGTACCAACGCACTAGGTTTATAAATGGTCCTCGAAGTCCAACATGTCACGTCAAGTAGAGTCTTATTCATGGATGTGAAGTGTGCCACATCTATGGGAAGGGAGCTACGAGGCGTTTTAGGAAATATTTCCCTTTTCATGATTCTTATCATGCCATGGTGCCTATTTTCTTATCTCCATCCTACCCTATCGAATAGGGAGAGTTACTTTGATCTTATAATACAATCCAGGGAAGGAAGATGTTGTAGCAATCTTATAGATGAGGTCTAAAGGGAGTTGGTGAAGGATGTGCATGGTTTGACATGCTTGCTCCTTTGGATATTCGAAGTTTTCTTAGGTTAGCTGGTTATGATGGAAAGTTTGTTGAAGGTTTCTCATCTATTGCATCTTTGTTGATCAAGTTGACTAGAAAGAAGGCCAATTTGTATGGGTGGATGATTGTGTGACGAGTTCTCAGACCTTGAAAGGTCGGCTTACGTCAGCTTCAGTTTTTACATTACCGGATGGCTTAGATAGGTTGGTGGTGTATTGTGATGCTTCTCAGTTTGGGTTGGGGTTGTGTACTTAGGAAACATGTTAGGGTGATAGCTTGTACATCAAGGCAATTGAAGGTGCATAAGCATAACTACCCGACTCATGATCTTGAGTTAGCGGTGGTGGTGTTTTCCTTGAGGATTTGGAGACATTATTTGTATGGGTTGGATGTTGACGTCTTCACCGACCACAGAATTTTGCAATTTATGCTCACTCAAAGGGATCTTAACCTTAGAGTAATAAGAGGATTGGAACTCCTTAGGGGCTATGACATGAGTGTACAATGTAAATTCGGCGAGGCAAATGTTATAGCTGATACTCTTAGTAGGCTATCTATGGGAAGTGTGGCTCATGATAATGAAGGAGAAAAAGACACGACAAAAGATGTACACCATTTGGCTAAATTGGGTGTTATGTTCACCGACACTAATAATGTTGGTATTCATGTTTTGAATGGGGCCAAATCTCTTGTGGTTGTTGATATTAAGGCTAAGCAAGACTTAGACCCATCATTGGTTGTGTTGAAAGGGTTGGTTTCCAATAAGGTAGAGGTTTCTTCATAAGGAGGAGATGGTGCACTTTGGTAACAAGGTCATTTATGTGTTCCGGATGTGGGTGAGCTTAGGGAAAAATGATCATGAGTGGAGCCCATAACTCTCATTGTTTGATTCATCCGGGATCTACTAAGATGTGTTCCAATTTGAAAGAGATGTATTGGTGGCGTGGTATGAAGAAGGACATACCCGAGTTTGTACCCGAGTGTCCAAGTAGTCAACAAGTGAAGGTAGAGCACCAAAGGCCCAGTAGTGTGGCTCAAGAAATTGAGATCCTTACTTGTATGTGGGAGGATGTAAATATGGATTTTTTGGTTGGTTTTCCCTGGACCAAAGGTAATTTGACTCCATTTGGGTTATCGTTGATCGAATGACTTAATCGGCTTATTTCCTACCAGTCAAGACTACTTTTGTCATTGAAGATTATGCAATGTTGAACATACAAGAGTTGGTGAGGTTGCATGGTGTGTCTAGGTCTATCATATCGGATCACGGTACCTAATTTACATCTCACTTTTGGAGGTTGTCTCCAAGAGGACTTGATACTAAGGTAAAGTTGAGCACTGCCTTTTATTCTCAATCCAATGGAAAAACTGAGAGGATAATTCAAACATTGGAGGATATGTTGAGGGCCTGTGTGTTGGAATTCAAAGGTAATTGGGGTGATCATCTACCCCTTCTTGAGTTTGCTTACTACAATTTCCTTCATGCTAGCATTGGTATAACTCCGTTTGGGTCTTTATAGAGTAAAATGTGTAGATCTCCAGTTGGGTGGTTTGAGTTGGGGAAACGACATTGATTGGCCCGGATTTAGTGTTGGAGAATATGGAGAAGGTAAAGTTGATTAGGGAAAGGTTGAAAGTGATTCGAAGTCATCAAAAGTCTGATTTGGATATTTGAGAGAGGGATGTTGAGTTTTGTATTAATTGTTGGGTGCTTATGAAGGTCTCGCCTATGAAGGGTGTGGTGCATTTTGGGAAGGAGGGAAAGCTAAGCGCCCCCGGTATGTTTGTCCTTATAAGAATGTTGAGCGAATTGGGAATGTGGTTTATAGGTTGGATTTGCCTCTAAATTTGAGTTCTATTCACCTGGTTTTTCCATGTTTCTATTTTGAGGAAGTTGGTTGCTGATCCTTGTACTATTGTGTCTTTGAAAGGTGTTGAGGTTGAGAAAAACTCGTCTTTTGAAGAAGTTCCGATGGAGATTTTAGATGGGCAAGTAAAGCAGCTTCGTAACAAGGATGTGGCTTCGGTGAAGGTACTTTAAATGAATCAACACGTGGGAAACGCTACATGAGGAGTGAATCAAGTGTGATGCGATGATACTTCTATCCATTCCAATCTACTCAAGCCTATGGTATTAGGTCCTTCCTATTCTTAATGGTCCTAATTCTTTCACTCTTGAGTTTCATGACATAACATGCATACATATGCACGAAAATGATTTTTCTGATATTTTAAATTATTTGAATACATTTTGATATGGATTTTAAAGGCTTTTTTATTTTCAAATGATGAGCTATGCATTATACCTTGTGTTCGGATATTTCATGTTCTAAGTCAAGCCTTTCGAGCCTTGTTCTACTAGATTCGAGGATGAATGTTCCCAAGGGAGAGATGATGTAGAGTTCGGAATTTGTACGACCTCAATGAAGCATGAAAATTTGGTTTCGGGAAACTTTTGGAACAAGGTGACACTTCATGGGAGCCCTCACAGTTCGTGTGAGGTCACACGGCTCATGTGGAGCCTCCACGGGGTGGCCCTTGGCCTATGGAGGATGTTTGGCCCTTAAATAGGGTGTTTTAAACTAAGGTGGCCCTTGTCCTATGGAGGAGATTTGGCCCTTAAACAGGGTGTTTTAAACTAAGGCACATTACACTTGGACCCCTCTTGGTCCGTGTGACACTTCACGGACCGTGTTGTGGGCCGCATAGTGGCCTTGGCGTGAAATCCCATAGTTAGGGACCAAGTATGGTTACACGGTCAGGCACATGGCTTGTGTGGGGTGTCATGGCCCGTATTGCAACGCGTAAGGCTTTCAGAGTGGAATTTTTTTAAGTATGCAATCAACGTCTGATAACTTAATAGTGGAATTTTTCTAGGATAGGGGTAAAGGCAGTGTCACGATCCGTATGACACTACACGGCCCGTATGGCCTCCCATTAAGGTGACTTCGTTGAAAAATTCTAAGTATGGGACCTTCAAGTTCAAAGTAAGTTCACTTTAAAGCCTTTAATTCAAGCTTAATTATGTTGTTTAAGGCCATCATAGGTCTCCTACATCAAGTCAAGTTCAAAGAAATTTCATTAGCTAAATTTTTCAGAAGTACCGATAGAAGGGTTAAATTTAAATGGGCATATCTCATAGCAAAAAAGAAACTGGGTATCCCAGAACCTATCCAATTGAAGCTCTTTGAATCATCTTTTCAATGCATCTGGTTTCACCTCATTCCAATTTTGGATCAACAAGTTATGCCCATTTTTGTAAAACCCATCTGTGCAGGGAATCTATGCGGATTTTTAATTCCGTGTCATTAATGGCACATACGTAATTTTGGGTTATTATAAGGGTGGTTTATGACCTTTCCTCCTATCCTAGACCCCTAAATCAGCTGATATCTTTTCATTTTAATTCATTCTCATTAGAAACACTCTCACTCCAAAAGCAATTCCTAAAAGAATCCTCTCTAAACTCTTCTCTCAAGGCTCAAGCTAGGGATTCAATTGGGGATTCAACTTCAAGATAAATTCTTCTCAAATTCATCTTCCTAATCAAGGTATGTGGGATTGATTCTTGGTCCCTTTCAACTAATAAGACCCAAACTCTTTTCAATTAATTTTCATGAATTTTAGCTTACTTTAAATGTGGGTTTTCATCATTTGATTTTATTAAATTCAATTGATGTATGGGTTGTACTTTATTGATGATTTTAAGTTGATTTAAGAACTTATCTTATAGTTTGCATTGAGATTATGAAATTATTAATGTGCATGTCCCCTTTACAGCTTGATTTATGCATGAGTGATTTATATTATGATTTAAATGTGAATTTAATTATGGATTTGCTTCAATTTCTAACTATAATGTTGACTTTAGCTTGGATCTATATTATCCATGATATTCTCACATCATTCATTGCATTTTTTTCATGAACATTGATTTTTATGGAAATTATGAAGTGGGTTAAGCCCAATTATATTTTTTTATGAAATGATTTTGATATAATTTGATAAGGTATTGGTTATGACAAGAATGTGATCACATAAGTGTCTTATAATTATGGCTCTTTGAGTATTTTGGGTGCTTGCACCATTCCGTATATGTAATCGAGCTAGTCCTATACATGAATATTATAACTACAAGCTATGATTTGACATTTGAGCCTAAATCTACAGTGATCGGATTTGGAATGACTATTGCATTATTGAAAGTGTGTGTGTGTATATATATATATATATATACTATATGTATTCTCATGGGATGTTGACTTAGCACCGATGGATTGGGGGCGTCAAGGCTATACCAAGGGTCCTCTCCCTTTCCTCGAACTATATGCCTAGCATATGTCATGGGAATCCTATCCGAAATGGGTGGTGTTCCCGTAATAAAGGTTGCTTCATACTAAATGGGTGATGTTCCCATAAGGTGAAGTACTATGTTATGATATGAAAATCCTTTCCGAAATGGGTAGTGTTCCTGTAAAAGGGTTGCCTCATACGAAATGGGTGGTGTTCGTATAATTAAGGTGAAGTATGGTTTACCTTTGGCAAGTAGACCACCTCTGTAATGGTGAGGGGATTTTATCGGGATTCCAAGTACTAGCTCACTTGGTCTTACTCTTGTCGGTTGAGGTCACATCCCCGCTAAATACGAATATCATTTCATTCACGTATTAAGAATTTCATGGCATATTGTATACTTCTTCCTTGGATATATGATTATTTATATATTATGTGCCCTTGTCATCTAACATTGAAATGGAGGTTGATAAGTCATATGCATTGAATGCCCACATACTTAGTTATTATATACTATGTACTATGTGAATCCATGTAAATCCCTTTTCCGTTCAATACCTCCGTAGCGTGTGTCCAACTTTCTATCCCTTAGAACTATGTGTTAACAACTTGAATGCGCTTCCAAACTGATGATGTGGATTTGGATACTGTGAGGCTTGTTTGGGGATTCTGGGTTTCCCATTCGCCGTGTCACTTCTAGGCCCTAGGTCTAGGTCATGACAAAGATGGTATCAGAGCACTAGGTTTATAAATGGTCCTCGGAGTCCAACACGTCACGTTAAGTAGAGTCTTATTCATGGGTGTGAAGTGTGCCACATCAATGGGAAGGGGCTACAAGGCGTTTGAGGAAATATTTTACTTTTCATGATTCTTATCGTGCCATGATGTGTATATTAAGAGTTCTTATCTCCATCCCTCCTTATCGAATCGAGAGAGTTACTTTGATCTCGTAATGCAATCCAAGGAAGGAAGATGTTGTAGCAATCTTATAGATGAGGTCTAATAATTAATTGATGAAGGATGTGCATAGTTTTGCATGCTTGCTCCTTTGGATATTCGAAGTTTTCTTGGGTTGGCTAGTTATGATGGAAGGTTTGCTGAAAGTTTCTCATCTATTGCATGTTCGTTGATCAAGTTGACTAGAAATAAGGCCAATTTGTATGGTCGGATGAGTGTGAGGTGAGTTCTAAGCTCTTGAAAGGTCGGCTTACATCGGCTTCGGTTTTGGCATTATCGGATGGCTTAGATTGGTTGGTGGTGTATTGTGATGTTTCTCAGTTTGGGTTGGGTTTGTGTACTTATGAAATGTGTTAGGGTTATAGATTATACGTCAAGGAAATTGAAAGTGCATAAGCGTAACTACCCGACTCATGATCTTAAGTTAGTGGCGGTTGTGTTTGCCTTGAGGATTTGGAGACATTATTTGTATAGGGTGCATGTTGACGTCTTCACCAACCACAAGAGTTTGCAATATGTTTTCACTCAAAGGGGTCTTAATCTGAGAGTAAGAAGAGGGTTGGAACTCCTTTGGGGCTATGACATGAGTGTATAATGTAAATTCGGCGAGGCAAATGTTATAGCCGACGCTCTTAATAGGCTATCTACGGGAAGTGTATCTCATGCTGATGAAGGGGAGCAAGAGTCGACAAAAGATGTTCATTGTTTTGCTAGATTGGGTGTTAAGTTGACCGACTCTAATAATATTGGTAAGTATGTTCATTTAGAATGGGGCCGAATCTTTTGTCGTTCTTGATGTTAAGGCTAAGCAAGACTTAGACCCATCATTGGTTGTGTTGAAGAGGTTGGTTGCCAGTAAGATAGAGGTTTCCTCCCAAGAGAGAGATGGTATGCTTCAGTATCAAGGTCAGTTATGTGTTCCGGATGTGGGTGAGCTTAGGAAAAATGATCATGAGTGGAGCCCATAACTCTCATTATTAGATTCACCCGAGATCTACTAAGAGTTGTTGGGATTTGAAGGAGGTGTATTATTTGCATAGTATGAAGAAGGATATAGTCGAGTTTGTACCCGAGTGTCCGAGTTCTAGCTCACTTGGTCTTACTCTTATCGGTTGAGGTCACATCCCCGCTAAATACGAACATCATTTCATTCATGCATCACAAACATCATGGCATATTGTATACTTCTTCCTTGGATATATGATTCTTTCTGTATTAGGTGTCCTTGCCGTCTAACATTAAAATGCAGGTTGATAAGTCATATGCATTACATGCCCGCATACTTAGTACATTCAAATGTACTAACACATACTCTATGCCTTCATGATTTTACCATGTAGAGACCGTGTGTTACAATCATCCATCGCTTGACGAGTAACTCAAATTCAGAGAGTTGATATTATGGTGAGTCCTATCTTCCAAGGACAAATTTCATTCCTTCTACCTATGTTATTTTCTGTTTATCTTCTTAATTGAGGGTGAGCCCGAGACATGTCTCAGTCCCTATCCCATCTTATGACTAGAGGCATTGTTGGACATCTAGTACACTCTCATAGATTCTATATGTTATGTGTTGTATTTAAAACTTATGATTTCTGTTATCTAATGGATATGGCTATCATGGATTGATTACGTAAATTATGATATGTATGTATGTTTGATGTGAAAATGTGGAAGATCCTAAGCCCCATATTGCCCCCATAGAGTGAGTCATACTTAATCGCCCCTTAGTTCATACGTACTATGTACTATGGGAATCCATGTAAATCCCTTTCCCTTTGATACCTCCTTAGCGTGAGTCCTAATTCCCCATCCCTTAGAACTATGTGTTTACTATTTTAATGCATTTTCGAACCGATGATGTGGATTTGGATACTTTGAGGCTTGTTGTAATGCCCGATAAAATTACCAAAATATTCCTAGAGGAGAGATGTCCGTATAATGCGTCTTCCAATTCTTGCATGGGAAATTCGATGCTGGATTCGTGATCAGCATGTGAAATTGAGTAGGGGAAAGGTCTTGAACAATTTTTAGAGCTGTCGAGTCAAAAGATGATTTTTCATTCCAAAATGAGAAACAGTGAGAGTTCGCGATAGAGCCGCATCACGAACCCATCGTGGAGGCGCACTTATGTTTTTTCTAAATTTTTTGATGGGGTTGAGAAAACTCTTTCAGGAAAAAAATTTCCAAAAATGAACTGGCTGTGACCAGTCCGCATCGCGGACTCTATTATTTTAGGGATGGGAAATTTCCAAAAATTCAAGGGGTATTCTAGTCCATTCCTAGCATCTTCTAAGGCCCATATACGACCAATATAAGTTGTTTTCATGATGAAAGGGTCTAAAACCTTTTTCTAAATCCTCTTCCTAGCAAAATTCACCAAGTTAGGGCTTGAGGAGAGTTGAGGTAGAAGAGTCAAGAGGAATTTCTACGAGAAATTGTTGTTATCAATCATTCCAGGTATGTAAGGCTAACCTAAAACATGGGCTTGTTCTTCCATGTGCCCCCTTTGAGTAAATTGAGTCTATGATTGAAGATGATGAGTTATATGTGAAAATCCTTGAGTATTCCACTAAGATTTTACTTAATTCATGTATTTTTCTTAAATTAATTATCATCACCAACTATTTTAGTACATAACTTGTTTCATGAATGATTTACAAAATTGTATGTCTATTACACTAAAGTATGCAAGAATGAGCTTAGGGGATGAGTCTACAGCCTTGACGATGATGTTGTTTGTGATGTTGTGATTGTGGTCTAAATTGATGAGAGTCTTGATGATGATGCTGATGAGAGTGATGTTCATGAGTCTTAAAACTTGAAACTTAATTCTAAAAGAATGTTTGGAGTCCACGATGTTGATGTTGATGTTGATGATGATGTTGATGTTGATGTACTATGTCCCTATGGGAGTGATGAAGATGATGTTGATATTGATGTACTATGTCGCTATGGGACCGATGATGATGATTTTTTATGAGCATGTCAAGTTCTACTCCCTATTCTTGCTTTAGATAGAAAGTTGACATTATGATGGAGCATGATGTTTAGTTGATGTTATCCCTATACTATTTTATCTATATTATTATATTCAGCCGTCATACATGCCGTACATTCCACGTACTGATGCCACTCGGCACTGCATCTTTTGATGATGCAGATACATGAGGTAGAGGACTTCAGCAGACACATCATTGAGGTACGGAGATTCTGAGTTCAGTTATTGGTGAGCCCTCTTTGCTATCCGGAGGATCCTTTTTACTTTATCAGTTATTTCGTTTTATTGAGTTGTGTAGCCATTGCCTATCATAGTACCTTCTTAGACTGTCTAGTTGAGTTGAGTTAGAGGCTTCATAGACATAAGTTGAGGTTTGATGTTGAGGTCTTTTCCCTCCTTGAGTTGAATTAGTAACACTATTTACTTATCATTAATGTTGACACTGAGTTTATGGGCCATTAGCCCTCCTTATTGATTTAGAATAACTGATGTAGCTCACTACTTTATCCTAATTCCGCTATGCTTGATGTTGAGTGACTGTCTTGAGATCAAGTGGTCCACTTTGGGACTAGCAATAGTCTCTGGGTGTCGGCCATGCCTAAGGTACTTTCCCGGAGTGTGACAAACTTGGTATTAGAGCACAGTGTTCAAGAGTCCTAGGGAGTCTATGAAAACGTGTCTAGTAGAGTCTTGTGTATGTATGTGTTGTGCGCCACACTTCATAAACAGGAGGCTATAGGACACTAGGAATGGTTACCCTTCTTTGATATTCTAAGTTCGTGCGATAGAGTTTGACTCTATGAAACTTCTTTCTAATTCGTGTGTTAAGCATAGCAGATCATGCCTCCTAAACGCACTACTGCCATAAGAGATGCCTCGGCCCCAAACATTGAGAATCCCGCAATAGAGGTCCCTATCCAGCTTGAGACAAGGATACGGGGCTGGCCTGCTAGGGCTACTGAGATGCTACAGGCACCACCTACTCAGTCATCCTCCACTTCAGAAGCAAACTTTAGGGGAGCCATTGTTATGCTCACTCAGTTAGTGGTCTCCCAGATTAATAACCGAGGTCTCTAGTCCCCAAATGCTAGCTCCCAAGATCCTATGGCTGCAATGAGGCTCAGGGATTTCTTGAGGATGAACCCGCGAGTCTATATGGGGTCGAAGGTTGAGGAGGACCCAAAATATTTTATTGATGAGATATGCAATATATTGAGGGCTATGCATGCTAATGAAGTTAAGGGAATTGAGTTGGTCTCTTATCAGCTTAAGAATGCTGCTAATGTCTGGTATAACCAGTGGGAAGATAGTAGATGTGAGGATGCTGAACCTGCTAAGTGGGAGGAGTTTGAGAGCTCTTTCCTAGAACACTTTTTCCCCCAAGGGTAGAGGGAGGCGAAGGTGGAGGAGTTCATGAACCTGAAGCAAGAGGAGTGACTGTCAAAGAGTATAGCCTCAAGTTCATTCAACTGTCCCCGTATGCCCTGGAGATGATCCCGGATATGAGAGCGAGAATGAAAAAGTTCGTGTCTTGATTGGGCAGGCATGTTAAAAGGGAGTGTAAGGCAGCATTGCTGATTCCAGATATGGATATCTCTAGGCTCATGGTCTATGCCCAGCAAATTGAGGAGGATAAGAAGAAGGACAAAGAAGGGTAGCAGAGTAAGAAGGCCAAATCGGTAGGGAATGAGCCTAGCCAACAGAAGCAGAATAAGGGTGATAGAACCGATTTCCAGAAGAGGTCCTCTAACTATGCACCATATGTGGCAAGTGCTCCTGTTCATCAAAATAGGTATGATCAGAAATCTTATGGTCACCAGAATTTCAGAGCTCAGGATCCTCAGTACCAAGCTAGCATAACGCAAGACCCGAGAGGGAAGCCACCTTGTGGGAGATGTGGCAAGCTTCACCTTGGTGCGTTCCTTGACGGCACAAATGTTTTTTTTGTGCAGACATGTGGGCCATTTTCAGGGTGAGTGTCCTACGATGTGATGGGGCGATGGAAGTAACAAAGCTCAGTCTTCTACGGTGCCCCCTGCGGGCGGTCATCAAAAGGCTACTATTGTGGGTGCAGGAGGCGGGACGAACCATCTGTATATGATGGGTCATCGGCAGGACTAAGAGGTTGCACCAGATATTATTACGGGTATGCTTTGAGTCTTTTCTTTTAATTGTGATGCACTGCTTGATCCGGGTGCCACCTCATCTTTTGTGACCCCCTATGTAGCCAATAAATTTGAGATGTTTCCAGAGTGTTTGCCTGATCCTTATAATGTTTCTATTTCCACTGGTGAGTCTATGTTTGCTGAGAGGGTCTATAGAGATTTTGTAGTATCCATCTATCATAGGGATACTTTGGCTGACTTGGTAGAGTTAGAGATGGTTGAATTTGATGTAATCCTTGGTATGGATTGGCTCCATGCATGTTATACGTCAATATATTGTAGGACCTGAGTTGTCAAATTTCTATTTCCGAATGAACCGGTCGTAGAGTAGAGGGGAAGTTCTGTTGCACCCAAGGGTAAGTTTATTTCCTACCTGAGGGCTAGAAAGCTAATTTTTAAAGGTTGTATTTATTGTCTCATGTGAGTTAGGTCTGATAATGTTAGTCACCTACTCTTGAGTCAATTCTGATTGTGAATGAGTTTCCTAAGGTGTTCCCTGAGGATTTACCTTCAGTCTCTCCTAATAAGGAGATCAACTTCGGTATTTATGTTCTTCCTGAGATGTAGCCTAATTCAATTCCCCCATATAGGATGGCCCTCGCTGAGCTGAAGGAGTTGAAGGAACAGTTAAAGGATTTGTTGGAGAAGGGCTTTATTAGGCCAAGTGTTTCTCCTTAGGGTGCTCCCGTCCTGTTTGTATGAAAGACGGATGGGTCTCTCAGGATGTGCATAGACTATAGGCAACTGAACAAGGTCACAATCAAGAATAAATATCCTCTCACCAGGATAGATGATCTATTTGACCAACTTCGGGGTGCCTCATGCTTTTCGTAGATAGACCTCAGATCGGATTACCATTAGTTGAAAGTGAGAGAATGTGATATCCCAAAGGAAGCCTTGGGACTAGATAAAGCCATTTTGAGTTCTTGGTCATGTCCTTTGGGTTGACGAATGCACTCGCAGCCTTTATGGATTTGATGAACAGGGTGTCCAGCCCTACCTTGACATGTTTGTAATCATGCTCATTGATAATATTTTAGTGTATTCGACGGATGAGAAGGAGCATGCCAAACACCTTAGAATTTTCCTTCAGACACTTAAGGACCATGAGTTGTATGCAAAGTTCTCAAAATGTGAGTTTTGCCTCAAGTCAGTGGCTTTTCTAGGCCATGTTGTTTCAGGTGATGGAATTCGAGTAGATGCCCAAAAGATCAAAGTGGTTAAGAACTGGCCAAGACCGACCTCTCCAACTTACATAAGAAGTTTCATGGGGTTGGTAGGCTACTACCGCAGATTTGTTGAGGGATTTTCTTCCCTATCCGCACCATTGACCAAACTGACTCAGAAAAAGGTCAAGTTTTAGCGGTCTGAGGAATATGAGAAGAGCTTCCAAGAGATAAAGACTAGATTGACCACCGTACCTACTTTTACTTTGCCGGAGGGATGGAAGACTTTATGATATATTGTGACGCATCAAGATTTTGATTGGGATATGTATTGATGCAGAGAGGGAAGGTGATAGCCTATGCTTCCAAGTAGCTTAAAGTTCATGAGAGGAACTATCTAACCCATGATCTTGAGTTGGCGGCAGTAGTGTTCACACTTAAAATTAGGCGCCACTACTTGTATGGAGTGCATATGGACGTGTTCATTGACCACAAAAGCCTTCAGTATGTCTTCAGCCAGAGAGAGCTCAACCTAAGATAGAGGAGATGGTTGGAGTTGCTCAAGGATTATGACCTGAGCATCCTATACCATCCAAGTAAAGCTAAAATTGTTGTTGATTCCCTTAGCAGGTTGTCAATGGTTGGTACAACCCATGTGGATGGAGAGAAGAAAGAGCTGGTGAGGGAAGTGCATAGGTTGGCTCAATTGGGAGTCCAACTCGAGGAGAATGACGAGGGAGGAATCAATATTCAAAATGGATCTACATCATCCCTAGTAGTAGAGGTAAAAGAGAAGCAAGATCTAGATCCTATCATACTCCAGTAGAAGGAGACCGTCCACAAACAAAAAGTGATGGTGTTCTCCAAGGGGGAGACAGGGTGTTGAGATACAAGAGTAGGCTATGTGTCCCTGATGTTGATGGTGTCCACGACAGGATCATGGTTGAAGCCCACAACACTAGATACTCTATATTAAAGAAGTCTATTGGTATAGTGGAATGATGAGGGACGTCGCTGAGTTTGTTTCAAAGTGCCCGAATCGCCAGCAAGTGAAGGTTGAGCATCAAAGGCCAAGTAGATTGGCTCAAAACTTTGTTATTCCAGAGTGGTAGTGGGAGATGATTAACATGGATTTCATCACCGGCCTACTGAGATCCCAAAGGAAGCATGATGCCATATGGGTGATTGTAGACAGGATGACTAAATCAATGCACTTCTTGACAGTTAAGATGACTAATACTACGGAGGAGTATACCAAGATGTATATCCAAGAGATTGTAAGGTTGCATGGAGTTCCTTTGTCCATCATCTCTGACAGAGAAGCCCCATGTACCACTCACTTCTAGAAGTCTTTCCAGAAAGGATTGGGTACAAAAGTGAAATTGAGTAAGCCTTTCATCCACAGACGGATAGTCAGGCAGAGCGCAGTATTCAGACGGTAGAAGATATGATAAGGGCCTGCATCCTTAACTTCAAAGAATATTGGGATGACCATCTACCTTTGATTGAATTTGCATTTAACAATAGTTATCATGCAAGCATTCAAATGGCCCCCTATAAGGCCTTGTGTGGGAGGAGGTGTAAGTCACCCATTGGGTGGTTTGACGTTGGAGAAGCTGAGTTGATCAGGCCTGACCTTATCCACCAGTCCATGGAGAAGGTGAAGATTATTAGAGAGAGGTTAAAGACTGCACAAATCCATCAGAAATCTTACACCAATGTGAGGAGAAGAAACCTAGAGTTCGAGGTGAGTAATTGGGTATACTTGAAGGTATCGCCCATGAAGAGTTTCATAAGGTTTGGGAAGAAGGATAAATTAAGCCCTTGCTATATCGGCCCTTATCAGATTGTGAGGAGAATTGGGAAGGTTTCTTATGAGCTAGAGTTACCTTCTGAGTTAGACAGAATCCATTCTAATCCATCCGGTGTTCCACCTCTCTATGATGAAGAAATGTTCAGGAGACCCTTCCTTGGTAATCCCTATTGAGAGCACTGGAGTCAAAGATAGTTTTTCCTACAAGGAAATTCCAGTCCAAATCCTGGATCGATAGGTTCCCAGACTGGGGAACAAAGAGATAGCCTCCGTTAAAGTCTTGTGGAGGAACCAATTAGTTGAGGAAGCCACATGGAAAGCTGAGGAAGAGATGAGAACTAAATACCCGCACCTATTCGTGCCTGGTGATGAGAATATCGAAGTTAATATTCCTATTCTTACCTTAACTTGATATTTCTATCCTGAGTTAATGTGTATATTTTGATGTTCTGAGTAGATGTTATTGAGGTCGATGAGGAGTTGAGAAGTCGAGTTCTTTAGTAAGTATCCAGATATGTCTTAAGTTTATTTGTGCCATAATACCACTCTCACTCATCATTCGAGGAAGAATGATCCCAAGGGGAAGATGATGTAATACCCGGTAAAATTGCCAAAATACCCTAGAGGAGAGATGTGCGCATAATGCGTCTTCCAATGCTTGGATGGAAAATCTGAGGCCAGATTCATGACCAGCATAAAAAATTGAGTGGGGGAAAGGTCTTGGTCGATTTTAGAGCAGCTGAGTCAAAAGATAATTTTTCGTTCTAAAACGAGAAACAGTGAGAGTTCGGGATAGAGCCGCATCGCAAACCCATCGCAGAGGCGCACTTATGTTTTTTCCAAAATTTTTTAACAGGGTTGAGAAAATATTTTTAGGAAATCTTTTTCCAAAAATGAATTGTTCGCGTCACGGACTATGCTATTTTACGATTGGGAAATTTCAAAAATTTCGAGGGGCATTCTAGTCCATTCCTAGCATCTTCTAAAACCCATATACGATCAATATAAGTCTCTTTCACGATGAAAGAGTCTAAAAATCCTTTCTAAATCCTCTTCCTAGCGAAATTCACCAAGTTAAGGCTTGGGGAGAGTTAAGGTTGAATAGTCTAAAAGAGATTTTACGAGGAATTGTTGTTAGCAATCATCCCAGGTATGTAAGGCTAACCTAAAAGATGGGATTGTTCTTCCATGTGTCCCCTTTGAGTAAATTGAGTCTATGATTTGAAGATGATGAGTTATATGTGAAAATTCTTGAGTATTCCACTACGTTTTTACTTAATTTATGTATTTTTTTAAATTGATGATCATCACCAACTATTTTACTGCATAACTTTTTTCATGAATGATTTTACAAAATTCTATGTCTATTGCACTAAAATATGCAAGAATGAGCTTAGGGAATGAGTCTAGAGCCTTGACGATAATGATGTTTATGATGTTGTGATTGTGGTCTAAATTGATGAGAGTCTTGATGATGATATTGATAAGAGTGATGTTCATGAATCTTAGAACTTGAAATTAAATTCTAAAAGAATTTTTTGAGTCTACGATGTTGATGTTGATGAGTTGATGCTGATGATGATGTTGATGTGGATGTACTATGTCCCTATGGGACTGATAATGATGATGTTGATGTTGATATACTATGTCCCCATGGGACCGATAATGGTGATGTTTTATGAGCATGTCAAGTTTTGGAGGAGTACTGAGCATCGAAATGGGTGAGAGTGAGTCCCACACGAACTCATTAACTAGGTGGTCCGCGTATGAGAGAGGATCGAACCGCAATGCGGATGTTTCTTTGTCCCAAGAGAGGGCTGATGTTATTTCTTGTGGATCCACTGATGGTGATGTCCTTTACCCCGAGCAGGGTACTGGATGGATGTGGCAACAACATCACTTTGTTGTATATCACTGGCTTATAGGTGATGGTGTTAGAGAAACTCCCAGCTAGGTTCCATTTTGATAGAACTCCGATGTTGATGTGATGGTATGAGTCTTGACAGATGTTGATGTTTCAGTATCTACTCTTTATTATTTTCTTAAACGGTCATGAGTCCTTTGAGTTGAATCGAGTTTCCTTGAGATGAGTCTGATTTATTAATGATGTTGGGATGAGATATTGATGAGTCAGCTGTCTACTCTCTATTCTTGTTTTAGATAGATATTTGACATTCTGACGGAGCATGATGTTGCGTTGATGTTATCCCTATACTGTTCTATCTATATTATAATATTCAGTCATCTTACATATTGTACATTCCACGTACTAGCACCACTCGGCGCTGCATCATTTCATGATGCAGACACAAGAGGTAGAGGACTTCAGCAGATGCATCGTTCAGGTTCGGAGATTCTGACTTCAGCTATTGGTGAGCCCTCCTTGCTATCCAGAGGAGCCTTTTACATTATCAGTTATTTCATTTTATTGAGTTGGGTATCCATGGCCTGTCATGGTACCTTCTTAGACTGTCTAATTGAGTTGAGATAGAGGCTTCATAGACATGAGTTAAAGTTTGATGTTGAGGTTTTCTCCCTCTTTATGTTGAGTTAATAACACTATTTACTTATCATTGATAGTGAGACTGAGTTTATGGGTCGTTGGCCCTCCTTATTGATGTAGAATGATTGATATAGCTCAATGCTTTATCGTATTTCTGCTATGCTTGATGCTGAGTGACTGTCCTGAGATCGAGTGGTCCGCTCAGGGACTAGCAATAGTCTCTGGGTGCCGGCCACACCTAGAGTACCCTCCCGGGGCGTGAAACTTTTTGGGGGCTCTCAGGTTCCCATTCGTCGTGTCACTTCTAAGCCCTTGGTCCGGGTCATGACAATAATTTAATAGTGGATTGATAGTCATTGATGAAAAGTTTTGTTGCAAGAGATACCTTTTTTAATCGTTCAATTAAAAATTAGTATTTGCTTTAGTTTGACCACATACATTTATAATATATGGTGTCAATTTGCATGCTTAATGACACTCAAATTAGATGCTTAAGTATATTTCCTCGTAAAAAATGGGGTCCTTTTTTACTACGCATCCTTCTGGAATGTTGTTCTTACATCTTCATTGATACGTTTATTTAATGTTAGATTCACAACACATGCGTTGCACGTTATTTTTTAAACATATCAATATATAATAAATGTTTATGAAAAGTCTATATTGCTACATTCAATAGCATATTTGTTTCATCTATAAGAAAAGACGTAAGATTTTAGACATGCATGAAAAATATACTACATAAAATTTATCAATCATTCAATAATATTTAAGTAAAGAAATAAGTCCCCCAAGATTTAACCTATTTTCCAATCTTAGTCTTACCGAAGTTAATTTTATTTTCATCACGTTTTTTATTGATTTTTATGATTGATTTTTTTTATGAAAGGAAAATGAAGACTTCAAATAGAATTCAGTAAATATATGAATTCTTCTCTCTATTTTTCATAAAAGATGAATGGAAGCATAATTTCATCATATTTAGAAGATCTCTATTTCTATTTGCTATATTTTTCTATGATCTGCACGCCACCATTATTTTCAGAAAAAAAAGGGATAAAAAAGGTAAAGTGCTAGTTTGAAGTAATTTTGAGTGATTTTAGTATTTTCACCTGGTGAGAGTTTATAGATGTTACGATAAATACCAAATTAGGAGTTCTGTACATGCAAGAGTGTACATTACTTGTCTGTTACTGCATTGCAAATGAGGATAGTTCAGAGCTCTAATTAATTACTGTTGTTGTATATAATCATTAGTCTAGACCTTCAGGTGGTTGTATTAATCTCATAGAAGATTTATGCCATCGAAATCTAGAGAAGAGATATATAGTGCATTCTAGAGGAGAGAAATATAGTGACATATAAGTAAGTAGTTACAGGATACATAGCTTTTACTGAAGTAAATCCTAATAGAGATGAGGTCATGAGGAAGGTGGAGGTGGAGTTCAAGTCGTCATGTTGTTAGCAAGGATCTACAGCTGCAGCTATTCAAGATGGTTGCGAAACAAGAGACCTCTCCTCTCTTCAGTTACGATGAGTTGCAAGATTTAGGATCAAGGAACATACTTAGTGAAGATTCAACAATTGATTTAGCATCAAACTACTTCAATGAGACTTGTATAAAAAAAGTTGTTAGGTCTGATAACTTTGCAGGACACGAATAGAGGGTCTTGACCTCCCAGATTTTGTCTTTCCTCTCTTACGATTTCCCTCTTTCCCATTTCTTTCCAGATTCCTTTTTTTTTTTTTAGTTACTTTGGCTGATTTTTTGTGACTTATATCACTTTGAACTAAATTCAATTTTGTAAATAGCTTTGTTAATAAATCTTGATCCATTGGACCTTTTAATTTAAAAAATTGAAAACCTGTTTAAAAATAAAAAAGAACTAATGTTATTTGTTCCATTGATAAGCTGCTCAATAATTTAATAGTGGATTGATAGTCATTGATGAAAAGTTTTGTTCCAAGAGATTCCTTTTTTAACTATTCAGTTAAAAATTAGTATTTGCTTTAGTTTTACCACATACATATACAATATATGGTGCCAATTTGCATGCTTAACGGCACCCGAATTAGATTCTTAAGTTTATTTCCTCACAAAAAATTGGGTCCTTTATTACTACGTATCCTTCTGGAATACTATTCTTATATCTTAATTGATACTTTTATTTTATGTTAGATTCATGACACGTGCGTAGCGGATTATTTTTTACACGTGCCGATATATAATATATGTTCATGAAAAGTCTATAATGCTACATTCCATAGCATATTTGTTTCATCTTGAGAATAGACGTAAGATTTTAAACATGCATGAAAAATATACCACGTAAAATTTATCTATCATTAATAATATTTAAGTAAAGAAATAAGACCCCCAAGATTTAACCTAATTTTCAATCTTAGTCTTACCTAAGTTATTTTTATTTTCATCACTTTTTTTATTGATTTTGATGATTGAATTTTTTTTCAAAGGAAAACGAAGACTTCAAATAGAATTCAATGAATATATAAATTCTTCTCTCTATTTTTCATAAAAGGTGAATGGAAGTATAATTTCATTACATATAGAAGATTTCTATTTCTATATTCTATATTTTTTATGATTTGCACTCCACAATTATTTTCAGAAAAAAAAAAGGTAAAGTGCCAGTTTGAAGTAATTTTGAGTTACTTGAGTATTTTCACGTGGTGAGAGTTTATAGATGTTCAATAAATACCAAATTAGGGCTTCTATACATGCAAGAATGTACATACTTGTCTGTTAGTACATTGCAAATGAGGATAGTTCAAAGCTTTAATTAATTACTATAATTCTATAAAATCATTAGTCTAGAGCTTCAGATGGTTGTATTAATCTCATAGGAGATTCATGCCATCGAAATCTAGAGAAGAGACATATAGTGCAATCTAGAGGGGAGAAATATAGTGACATATACATAACTAATTACAGGATATATAACTTATACTGACGTAAATCCTGATAGAGATGAGGTCATGAGGTAGGTGGAGGTGGAGGTCAAGTTGACATGTTGTTAGCAAGGATCTTTGGTTACAAATATTCAAGATTAGTGTGAAACAGGAGACCTCTCCCCTCTTCAGCTATGATGAGTTTCAAGATTTAGGATCAAGGAACATACCTTGTGAAGATTTAACAGTTAATTTAGCATTCAACAACTTCAATGATAGTTGTACAAAGAGAAGTTGTTAGGTTCGATGACCTTGCAGGAGACGAACAGAGGGTCGTGACCTCTCAGATTCCATCTTTCCTCTCTTATGATTTTCTCTTTCCTATTTCTTTCCAATTTCCTTTTTCTTTTTCTTTTTTTTGAGTTACTTTGGCTGATTTTCTTTTTTGGGTTATAGCACTTTGGAGTAAATTCAATTTTGTAAATAGCTTTATTAATAAACCTCGACCCATTGGATCTTTTAATTAAAAAAAATAGAAAACCATTTAAAAATCAATGAGAACTTGTAAGGACCCAGAATTTTGAATGACTTTATCGGACCTCATAATATCGCCCCGAGAGAAAATTCAACCAAGCGTCACTCCATGTGAGGCCACACAGCGAGTGTGAAGTCACATGAACCGTGTGGCCTCCAGTGGAGGATTACTTGGCCATAATTTCGATAACGGGGACTCAACGGGGAGTTTCAGGCTAAGTACGGGCACAACGTCACCCACATGGTCTGTGTGGCCCATGGGATAGTTCGCGGCGCGAAAGATTTTTCTAAGTATGAAATCACCGTCTCATAACTTTTTCGTGCAAGAGTTTTTTTTAAATGTCGTTTAACGGTCCTTGACACGACCCGTGTAGTGTCACATGGGCTGTGTGCCCGTCTTTTTGCAGTTCTCCTTTTTTTAGTTATAGGGCGGAGAGAGGGAGGCAACTGAAACTTTTAGAGTCAAGTTTACGCTCTTTCCTCCTCTTACGAGCATGGCACCCCTTTGTTTCGGAAAATTCTAAATGTTGAACATCGCACAAATTCTTCTGAGTGTTGTCTCACCGGCACTGTTCACGGCCCGTGCAGTGCCACACGGACTGCGTCAGAACCAGTGAAGCCATGACAGTCCAATTTTCATCCGTTTCATTAATGGCTTTTACGTAAATAGAATTTATTTTAAATGTGTTTTATGACCTTTCTACCTATCCTAGACCCCTAAATCAGCTGATACGACTCAATTTTCATTCATTCTCATTCAAAACACTCATACTCTAAAATCAATTCCTAAAATTCCTCTCTAAATTCTTCTCTCAGGACTCAAGTTAGGGTTCAATTGGGGATTCAACTTCAAGCTAAATTCTTCTCAATTTCAGCTTCTCAATCAAGGTATGTGGGATTGATTCCTGGTCCCTTTCAACCAAGAAGACCCAAGCTCTTTGCAATTGATTTTCATGAAATTAAGCTTATTTTAAATGTGGATTTTTTTCATTATTTGATCTATCAAATTCAATTGATCCATGTGATGTACTTTATATATGATTTTAAGTTACTTTAATCCCTATAAGGATAATTTACATTAAAGTTAATAAGTTGTGAATATGTATGTCCCCTATAAGGCTTGATTTATGCATGGGTGATCTATATTATGATTTAAATGTGAATTTAATTATGGATTTTCTTCTATTTCATATTATAATGTTGATTGTAGCTTGAATCTATATTACCCATTCTATTCTGACATCACTCATGGAATATACATTCATAGACAAGCATTTTTATGGAAGTTATGAAATGGGTTAAGCACAATTATGTTTTATGAAATGATTTTGATAAGATATTTGTTATGACAAGAATGCGATCACATACATGTCTTATGATTATGGCTCTATGAGCATTTTAGGTGCTTGCACCATCCCCTATATGTAGATGAGTTATTCCTTGCATAAGTATCTTGATTATGATTTATGGTTTGGCATTTGAGCCTAAATGTGCATTGAACAGTTTTGAAATGAATATTGTATCTTTTGAAAGCGCATATAATATAAGTATTCTCGTGGGATGCCGACTTAGCACTGATGGATTGGGGGATTCAGGGGTATCCCCAAGGGTCCTGTCCCTTTCCGCGAATTATGTGCCTAACATATGTTATGACGATCCTATCTTAAATGGGTGATGTTCCCGTAAGGAAGGTTGCTTCATACGAAATGGGTAATGTTCCTGTAAGGTGAAGTATTATGTTATATGATATGAAAATCCTATCTGAGAAGGGTGATATTCTCTTAAGGGGGTTACTTCATATGAAATGGGCGATGCTCCCGTAAGGTGAAGTATGGTTTACATTTTGGCAAGTAGACCACCTCTGTACCTGTGAGGGGATTTCATCGGGATTCTAAGTAATAGCTCGATTGGTCTTACTATTGTCGGGTGAGGTCACATCCCCGCTATATATGAGCATTATTGCATTTCATGCATCATGAATTTCATGGCACATTATATACTATTCTTCTTTGGATATATGTTTCTTTCTATATTTTGTGCCCTTGCCACTTACAATCAAGTGCAGGTTTAATAAGTCATATGCATTGCACTGCATACTTAGTACATTCAAACGTACTAACGCATAGTTTATGCCTACATGATTTTACCATGTAAGGACCGAGCACTACGACTATCCACCATTTGACGAGAAGCTCAAATACTAAAGTTGAACTTGTGGTGAGTCTATTTTACAAAGACAAGCCACCTTCTTCCTACCTATGTTATCTTATGTTTACTTTCTTACTTGAGGGGGAGCCCGTGACATGCCTTGCCCTCGTTCCATCTTATAAATAGAGGCATTGTTGGACATCTTGTAGACTCCATATGTTATGGGGTTGTAATTTGAGCTTATGATTTTGGTTGTATATTGGTTATGGTTATTATGGATTGATCATGGGAATTATGATATATGTGTATGTTTGATGTGGAAATGTGGAAGGTCCCTAGCCCCGTATTGCCCCCATAGAGTGAGTCATACTTACCCGCCCCTTAGTTCTTACATGCTATGTGCTATGTGATTCCATGAAAATCCATTTCCCTTCGATGCCCCCATAGCGTGAGTCCTACTTCCCTATCCCTTAGAATTATCTGTTTATTATTTGAATGCGCTTCCGAACCGATGATGTGGATTTGGATACTTCGAGACTTGTTTGGGTAGGCTGACAAAGGTGTGCAACCCTGTTTAGGTAATTTAAACCCTGTGAACTAGTAGTTAGAAACCCAAAAGTATGAGTGCTTATTGAGACATAACGACGTCACGAAGGCTACAATACCAGAATTGCTTTTAAATTTATAGTTACAATAAACTAGCTCCGATAGTAGGTTCGCTGCTTTTTACAAACTTCATCTCTGCTGCTCTTTTACACCCTCAAGCATAATAGTTTGGATAGTTGCCACCATTCTTTAAATCCTTTGGGTTCGATATGCCGGCCCCTTTCTCAGGACTACTATATTACTTGGTTGACCATGTACACTTGTGTGTGCTAGGGATGCAACAAGTTTTTTCTTTCCAATGGTAAACCATACTTCTCCTTACAAGCCTCCCATTTCGGATAGGATTTTCACAACATTTCTAGTGGGTCATGCCTCAACTAACAGGATGAGCTTTAGATCTTTTTAGTGGTACATGCCTCAACTAACGGGATGAGTCTCAGATCTCAATACCTATGCCGGCACATAGTTCAAGAGTAAGGAAGAGGGCCCATGGGGATAGCCCTGGTGCTTCCAATCTCATCGGTGCTAAGTCAACATCCCACAAGACTACTTACACATATACATGCTTTTAAAGAGGCATTAGTCATTTTTAGTCATTTCAATGCACATTTAGGCTAAAAAGAAAGATACCAAAGCAATGCTGTATCAGGCACCTCAAACTAAAACCAAGGGCTCGAAAAATTTTCTTCCCTTTAGGCGAACAGCCCAAAAGAGGAATCAATGAGAGGACATCTCCAAGAACAAAAAGTTTGTTATGCTTAATACCTTTAGTTTGATCAATATCTGTCTTAAATCGATCCTTTATTCGAGTAGTTTTTTCTTCGGCAAATTGCCTAGCTGGTTAGATGTGTGGGGCAGAGGGAAACCTTTCTTTGAATTTTTAGTCATTCTATTTATTCAAGGAATAAGTGATGGTCCAGTATTGGTATAAACAACCCTTCCCTCGCGTTCGGCTATAGCAAGAGCCCCCTAAATCATAGTTCAATTCATACTTGTCATGCATAGGAACAACACATTCACTTAACAATATGGTGCAAATACCCAATATGCTCCAAGAGCCAATAACAATAGACGTTTATGTGATCACATTCTAGTCATAACCATAATCTTATCAAAATCATTTACATAAATATAATTGGGCTTAACCCACTTCATAATTTCTGTTAAGTCCAATGCATATGAATGCACATGTCATGAATGATGTGAGAATAACATGGGTAATATAGATTCAATAGAAAATAAGAAATACAATATGAAATTAAAGTAAATCCATAATTAAATCCAAATTTAAATTATAATATAGATCACCCATTCTTAGTTCAA
Source organism: Solanum rostratum (assembly GCA_029948455.1). Taxonomy (NCBI): domain Eukaryota; kingdom Viridiplantae; phylum Streptophyta; class Magnoliopsida; order Solanales; family Solanaceae; genus Solanum; species Solanum rostratum. Next base: position 16,294,808 of record CM057049.1, on the reverse strand, counting down.
TCTTTAAAGGGACAATTTATAATCAAATCTTCATAATAATCACGTATGTCAACACATTAGAGCATAAATCAACAATAAAGTATAGCGCATACTTCAATTGAACTTAATAAGCAACAATATTCAAAAATATATTTAAAGTAAGAAAAATTTCATGAAAATCAATCGAAAAGAATTTGGGTCTTCTTGGTTGAAAGGGACGAAGAATCAAACCCACATACCTTAGCTAATAGAGAATATTTGGGGAGAAATTGGAAGAAATTTGATGAAGGAGAAGACCTTTCCTTATGCTCCAAGCTAATCTCCAATGGTTCACTTAAGGGGATTTCTTTAGATAAGAGAATTTGGATATTCCTGTGTAGGAATTAATCAGAATGAGAGGAATAGAGTTTAGGTTATTTGGAGGCTTTAAAATAGCATAGGATGTCACATTTACTAAAAACCCATTAATGAAGAAAAATAACATTCCTTTCTAGAGTTCCCATGAGAAAGCCTCACGGTCCGTACAAGGTTTCACGGACAATAAAACCTCCTGTGAGACTTCACTTAGGCAAATTCCATAAAGCACTGGACAAATGGGCTTTATGAAAACGGGCATAACTTCTTGCTCCGAACTCATAATAAGATGAAACCAAATGCGTTGGATAGCTACTTCAAAGAGCTTCAATTTAATATATTATGGGACACTCAGTTCGGTTTGTGCTAAGAGATATGACCCTTTAAAGTATACCCTTCTATCGGTTCTTGTGAAAAAACATAGCCAATGGAATTATTTTAAACTTGGCTTGATGTAGGAGACCTAAGATGACCATAAACAACATAAATAAACTTGAATTGAAGGCTTGAAAGTGAGCTTAGCTTGAGCTTGAAGATTCCATGCTTCAAAAAATTTGGCAAACATATTCACATGGCCGACTTCACGGTTGGTACCTCTTTACACGGACCGTATGGTCCTCTGTACCACTTCACATAGAAAATATTTCATGGCAAAGTTCTGAGATAGTGATCCAATTCTTAGAAAATATTTAACTATGGAGCCCATATCGGTGGCCACACGATCCATGTACTTGGCCTTGACACTACAATTTATCCCAAAATTGTGGGATTTCAAGCCAAGGCCTCCATACAGCCCATCACACGGCCCATGAAGTGTCACATTGACCGTGAGGCGTCCAAGTTTGGTGTGTCTTAGTGTAAAACTACACTCTTAAGGGTCAACACTCCTCCATAGGCCAATGGTCACTTCATGGGGTCTCCACATGGGCTGTGAGACCTTAATGGACCATGAGGGCTCCTATGGAGCATCATCTTGGTCCAAAACTTTCTAACATCAAAATTACCGAGCTCCATTAAGGTCGTACAAAGTTTGGGTCCTTACATCATCTCCCCCTTGGGAAGATTCGTCCTCAATGTGCTAGAACAAGACTTGAAAGGCTTGACTTAGAATATGAAGCATCCAAACACAAGGTACAATACATAGTTCATCATTTGAAAATCATAAAGTCTTTAAAACTCATATCAAAATGTATATAAATCGTTCAAATCATCATAAAAAGTTATTTTTGTGTACATTTATGCATGTCATGTCATGAAACTCAAGAGTTAAAGAATTAGGACCATTGAGAATAGGAAGAACTGATACCATAAGCTTGAGTAGATTGAAAAGGATAGAGGTGTCATTGCATCATACTTGATTCAACTTCCCATGTAGCACCTTCAACATGTTGGTTCCTCCAAAACACTTAAACCAAAGCAATATCCCTATACAAAGCCCTTTCCATTTGCCTATCCAAAATCTCCAATGGGACTTTCTCATTAGATAAGTTCTCCTTCGCCTCAACACCCTCCAAAAGTACAATTTGTACTAGGATCACCAATCAATTTCCTCAACATAAACACATGGAAAAGTAGGGTGAATAGAACTCAAATCCGGAGGCAAACCCAACCTATAAGCCACATTCCCAATCTGCTCAACAATCTCATAAGGACTTACATACTGGGGACTTAGCTTTCCCTCCTTCCCAAAATGGACCCTTCACAGGTGAGACCTTCACAAACACCCAATAATCAATACAAAACTCAAGATCCCTCTTTCTAACATCCAAATAAAACTTTTGATGACTTTGAACCATCTTCAGCCTTTCCCTAATGAGTTTTACTCTTTCCATAGCGTCCAACACTACGTTCGAGCCTATAGAAGTTATTTCATCTAACTCAAACCACCCCACCAGAGATCTACTTTTCTACTATATAAAGCCCCAAATGGTGCTATATCAAATCTATCATGAATGTTATTGTTGTAAGCAAACTCAATGGATGGAAGATGATCATCTCAATTTCCTTTGAATTCCAATACACAAGCCTTCAACTTGTCCTCGAAAGTTTGAATTATCCGCTCAGCTTGCCCAACGGATTGAGGATGAAAAGCGGTATGTACTCAACTTCACCTTAGGGCCAAGCCCAGATGATTTCCAAAAGTGAGAAGTAAGTTGGATAGTATAATCTAATATAATAAAAGTAGGCACAACACCCAGTCTAACAAACTAAAAAATATATAACTTGGCATTGACTTTCTTCGTACCATGCCACAAATACACTTCCCTCAAGTCCCAATATATTTTGGTAGCTCTCGGATGAACAAAATAATGAGAGTTATGGGTTTTACTCAGGATTATCTCCATAAGACCATTAACGCCTAGGACACACAATCGATCTTAGTACTGAACTACACCACTCCCCCTTGGGAGAAAATCTCTATCTTGTTTCCGAAAACGAACCTCTTCAACACAACCAATGATGGGTCTATGTCTTGCTTAGCCTTAGCATCAACAACCACAAAAGATTAGCCCCATTATGAACACGAATACCCCCATCATCAGAGCTGGCCAACCTAACACCCAATCTAGCCAAACAGTAAACATCTTTTGCAAACTTTTTCTTCCCTTCATCAACATGAGCCACACCTCCTATAGATAGCCTACTAAGAGCATCGACTACAACATTTTCCTTGTCGAGAAGATATTGCACACTCATGTAATAGTCCTTAAGGAGTTCCAACCATCTCTTTTATCACGCGTTAAGATTCCTTTGAGTGAACACACATTGAAAAATCTTGTGGTCGGTGATGAAACTAGATGCCTTGGAAATCTAATTCAAAGAGCTCCAATTTGATAGATTGTGGGCTACCCAGTTCATTTTGAGCTAAGACATATGACCCTTTAAAGTTGACCATTCTATCGGTTCTTGTGAAAAACTTAGCCAATGGAATTTCTATAAACTTGGCTTGATGTAGAGACCCATAATGGCCCTAAATAACATAAATAAACTTGAATTGAAGGCTTGAAAGTGAGCTTAGTTTGAGTTTGAAGATTCCATACTTTAAAAAATTTGATGAAGGCATTCACACGGTCAACTTCACGACCTGTACTACTCTATACGGATCGTATGGTCCTCCGTACCACTTCATATAGAAAATTCTTCACGACAAAGTTCCCAGACAGTGATCCAACAATTAGAGAATATTTCACTTTGGAGTCCATAAGGGTGGTGACACGGGATGTGGCACTTTACATGGGACGTGTTCTTGGCCATGGTACTACACTTGATGATAAAATTATTGGATTTCAATCCAAGGCCACCACACGGCCCAC
>CM057049.1:16181661-16290661 GCA_029948455.1 Solanum rostratum | reverse complement strand
CACATGTGCCGTGTAGCCCTCCTTAAAGTGGTGACGTCCAATTTTTCTATCCATTTCATTAATGGCATTTTCATAAATTCGATTTATCCTAATGGTATTTTAGGACTTCCTATGCTATCTAAGGGGTCCCTAATGACTTAAACCCTATTCCTAATACCCACAATTCACTCCTCACATTTTGAATTCTCTTAAGTCATTCTTAAATCTCCTTCAAAGAACTCTTGCGGGTTTCAAGCTTGCGTATCAAGGAAGGGATCTTTCTTCACCAAATTTCTTGTTGAATATTTTAATTAGCTGTGGTATGTGGGATTGATTCTTGGTCCCTTTCAACCAAGAAGACCTAAACTCTTTTTTCAATTTATTTTCAAAGAATTTTGCTTACTTTAAGTATATGTTTTGAGAATTATTGTTTAATAAATTCAATTGATGTATGGGTTGAACTTTATTTATGATTTTAAGTTACTCTAAGCCCTATTATGATGATTTACATTGAAGTTATGAACATGAATGTCCCTTTTAAAGCTTGATTTATGCATGGGTGATTTATATTATGTTTTGAATGTGGATTTAATTATGAATTTACTTCAATTTCATAATATATTATTGATTTTAGATTGAATCTCAATTACAATTGCAATTCCCACATCATTCATGACATATGCATTCACTAACATTGGATTTTATGGAAATTATGAAGTAGGTTAAGCCCAATCATGTTTTATGAAATGATTTGATAAGATTATGGTTATAACAAGAATGCAATCATGTAAATGTCTATTGTTATGGCTCTTTGAGCATTTTGGATTCTTGCACCATGTTGTATATTACATTGAGCTATTCATATGCATGAGTATTATGACTATAAGCTATGATTTGGTATTTGAGCCTAAGTACGATTTATTATTTACTTCTAAGCCTAAGATTGCATTGAAATGATTTGGAAATTACCATTGGCTCTTTTGAAAGCATGTATATGTATGAGTATTCATGTAGGATGTGTTGACTTAGTTAGCACCGATGGATTGGGGGCATTATGATTATACCCAGGGGATCTTTCCCTTTCCTTGAACTATGTGCCTAACATAGGTTATGAAAATCCTACCTGAAGTGGGAGATGTTCCCGTAAGAAAGGTTGCTTCATATGAAATGGGTTATGTTCCCGTAAGGTGATGTATTATGTGATATGATATGCTACATGAAAATTCTATCTGAAATGGGTGATGTTCCCGTAAGGAGGTTTACTTCATATAAAATGGGTGATGTTACCATAATGAAGTATGGTTTACCTTTGGCAAGTAGACCACCTTTTTATTGGTGAAAGGATTTCCTTGGGATTCCAAGTAATAGCTCGCTTGGTCTTACTATTGTCGGTTGAGACCACATCCCAACTATATATGAGCAATTTTCCATTTCACGCATCATAGATTTCATGTCCTATTGTATACTATTCTTTTTGGATGTATGATTTTTTTATATTATGTGCCCTTGTCATCTAACAACGAAGTGTAGGTTGATAAGTCATTTGCATTGCATGCCCGCATATTCAGTACATTCAAACATACTAACACATACTTTTTTCTACATGATCTCACTAAGTAGGACTGATAACTTTGATCATTCACCGCACGACGTTTAGCTGGGATCTCAAGTTATCGCTTGCTGTGGTGATAAGCCACCATTCCTCTACCTATAGTGATTTACTTGATTTCATTTTCTGTGAGGGTGAGCCTGTGGTATGTCTTGGCCCCCGACCTATCTTAGTTTTAGAGGCATTATTGGATACATTGTAAACTCCTTTATATTTATGTGCTAAGTGCCATGTTGGAGATTATGTTATTGATTGATTACCCATCGAGAATTTTTATGTGTTTTGGTTATGAGTCTAATGAATTGATGATATAATATGATGCGAAAGATCCTAAGTCCCGAATTGCCCCATAGTGTAAATCATACTTACTCGCCCCTTAGTCTTTATGTGCTACATGCTATGTGGATCTATTTTAATCCCTTTCCCCTATGATATCCCCATAGCGTGAGTCCAACTATCCCATCCCTCAGAATTATGTATTTATCATTTGAGTATGCTTCTGAACCAATGACATGAATTAGGATACTCTGAGGCCTTTTTAGGGACTCTTGGGTCCCCATTTTCCATGTCACTCCTAGACTCGAGGTTTGGGTCGTGACATATTAGTAAGATGAAGAGAGGGAGGGCAATCAGATCCGATGTGATTCTGGTAGATTTTTGGTAGAACATAATCAAGGATGGTATAAAGTGGTAGACTAGACTATTTATTACTATTATGAAGACTGCCAAGATGCCCGATGAATTGAGGAGGAGCACAATGGTTCCATTGTATAAGAACAAGGGTGATATTCAAAACTATCACAATCACAGGGGTATCAAGTTGTTAAGCCATACTATGAAGGTCTGGGAGAGAGTGGTGGAGAAGAGAGTGAGGAAAAAAGTGTCTATTTCTGAGAATCAGCTTAGATTCATGTTGAGGCGGCCAACTATTGAAGCTATTCATCTTGTTCAGAGAATAGTGGAGAAATATTGGGAATGAAAGAAGAACCTTCATAGGTGTTCATTGATCTCGAGAAGACCTATGAATAAGTTTTGAGGGATGTCCTATGGAGGTGTATAGAGGTGAAGGGTTTTGCAATTGTGTATAATAAGATGATACAAGACATGTACGATAGAACTGAAACTTGAGTAAGAACAGTGGGAGGAGACTCGGAGTATTTTTCTGTTGAGATGGGACTTCATGATTTGTGTTGATCCCTTTTCTGTTTGCCTTGGTGATGGATGAGCTGGTATGGTCTACTCAGGAGGAGTTTCCATGGTGTATGCTATGTGGGGATGACATAGTACTAATTGATGGGACTCGGGCTAAAGTTAATGATATATTAGAGGTTTGGAGACAGGCTTTGGTATCTAAAGGGTTTAAACCGAGCAGGACAAAAGCAAAATATTTGGAGTGTAAATTCAGAGTTGCGATGATGAAGCAGACATTGATGCGAGGCTTGCCTCTCAACTAATTCCCAAGAGAGACTTTGAATATCTTGCGACCATCATTCAGAATAGTGGCGATATTGACGATGATGTCACACATCATATTGGGGTAGCATGGATGAAATTGAGGCTTGCCTCTAGAGTACTGTGTGATAAGAAAATGCCACCTAAACTTAAAGGTAAGTTTTATAGAATGATGGTTAGACTATCTTTGTTGTAAGGGGTGGAATGTCGGCCAATCAAAAACTCACATATTAAGAAGATATAAGTCACCCAGAGATAAGGATGTTAAGATGGACGTGTGAACATATCAGGAGTGATAAGATTAGGAATGTAACAATTTATGAGAAGTTAGAGGTGGCCCCCTTGGCTGATAAGATGAGGGAAGCGCGACTGCGATGGTTTGGACATATGTAGAGAAGAAGTACCGATGTTTCTGTTAGGAGGTACGAGAGGTTGAATTTAGGGGTTATATGGAGAAGTAGAGTTAGACCGAAGAAGTATTTGGGTTAGGTGGTCAGACAAGATATGGTAAAACTTGATCTCACCGAGGACATGACCTTAGATAAAAAGGATTGGAGGTCGCGAATTAGAGTAGCAGGCTAATAGGTTAGTAGGGATAGGTTGATGTTTCGCCTCGGGGTATAGGGTAGCAGTATTAGTCATGTATTTATATCCTCTATTGCTATTATCCATCTTATGTATGTTATTTTTATCATATTTATATGCTATCATGTACTTTTCGCGATTAGTGGTTCTTTCTTTTCTCTTCCTTTTAATTTTTTCTCCATAACTAGTTTTCCTACGAAATAACCTCTCTATCTTCGAGGTAGTGGTAAGGTCTGCATACATTTTACTTTCCCCCGACACCGCTTGTGGGATTTCACTGGGTATGTCATTGTTGATCTACATGAAGTGACACTTGGCCTATGAAGGAGTGTTGGCCCTTAAGAGTGGAGTTTTAAACAAAGGCACACCACACTTGGGCCCCTCACAGTCCATGTGACACTTCAATGACCAGGTAGTGGGCCGTGTGGTGGCCTTGTGGGCCGTGTGGTGGCCTTGGATTGAAATCCAATAATTTTATCATCAAGTGTAGTACCATGGCCAAGAACACGTCCCATGTAAAGTGCCACATCCCGTGTCACCACCCTTATGGACTCCAAAGTGAAATATTCTCTAATTGTTGGATCACTGTCTGGGAACTTTGTCGTGAAGAATTTTCTATATGAAGTGGTACGGAGGACCATACGATCCGTATAGAGTAGTACAGGTCGTGAAGTTGACCGTGTGAATGCCTTCATCAAATTTTTTAAAGTATGGAATCTTCAAACTCAAACTAAGCTCACTTTCAAGCCTTCAATTCAAGTTTATTTATGTTATTTAGGGCCATTATGGGTCTCTACATCAAGCCAAGTTTATAGAAATTCCATTGGCTAAGTTTTTCACAAGAACCGATAGAATGGTCAACTTTAAAGGGTCATATGTCTTAGCTCAAAATGAACTGGGTAGCCCACAATCTATCAAATTGGAGCTCTTTGAATTAGATTTCCAAGGCATCTAGTTTCATCACCGACCACAAGATTTTTCAATGTGTGTTCACTCAAAGGAATCTTAACGCGTGATAAAAGAGATGGTTGGAACTCCTTAAGGACTATTACATGAGTGTGCAATATCTTCTCGACAAGGAAAATGTTGTAGTCGATGCTCTTAGTAGGCTATCTATAGGAGGTGTGGCTCATGTTGATGAAGGGAAGAAAAAGTTTGCAAAAGATGTTTACTGTTTGGCTAGATTGGGTGTTAGGTTGGCCAGCTCTGATGATGGGGGTATTCATGTTCATAATGGGGCTAATCTTTTGTGGTTGTTGATGCTAAGGCTAAGCAAGACATAGACCCATCATTGGTTGTGTTGAAGAGGTTCGTTTTCGGAAACAAGATAGAGATTTTCTCCCAAGGGGGAGTGGTGTAGTTCAGTACCAAGATCGATTGTGTGTCCTAGGCGTTAATGGTCTTATGGAGATAATCCTGAGTAAAACCCATAACTCTCATTATTTTGTTCATCCGAGAGCTACCAAAATATATTGGGACTTGAGGGAAGTGTATTTGTGGCATGGTACGAAGAAAGTCAATGCCAAGTTATATATTTTTTAGTTTGTTAGACTGGGTGTTGTGCCTACTTTTATTATATTAGATTATACTATCCAACTTACTTCTCACTTTTGGAAATCATCTGGGCTTGGCCCTAAGGTGAAGTTGAGTACATACCGCTTTTCATCCTCAATCCGTTGGGCAAGCTGAGAGGATAATTCAAACTTTCGAGGACAAGTTGAAGGCTTGTGTATTTGAATTCAAAGGAAATTGAGATGATCATCTTCCATCCATTGAGTTTGCTTACAACAATAACATTCATGATAGATTTGATATAGCACCATTTGGGGCTTTATATAGTAGAAAAGTAGATCTCTGGTGGGGTGGTTTGAGTTAGATGAAATAACTTCTATAGGCTCGAACGTAGTGTTGGACGCTATGGAAAGAGTAAAACTCATTAGGGAAAGGCTGAAGATGGTTCAAAGTCATCAAAAGTTTTATTTGGATGTTAGAAAGAGGGATCTTGAGTTTTGTATTGATTATTGGGTGTTTGTGAAGGTCTCACCTGTGAAGGGTCCATTTTGGGAAGGAGGGAAAGCTAAGTCCCCAGTATGTAAGTCCTTATGAGATTGTTGAGCAGATTGGGAATGTGGCTTATAGGTTGGGTTTGCCTCCGGATTTGAGTTCTATTCACCCTGCTTTTCCATGTGTTTATGTTGAGGAAATTGATTGGTGATCCTAGTACAAATTGTACTTTTGGAGGGTGTTGAGGCGAAGGAGAACTTATCTAATGAGAAAGTCCCATTGGAGATTTTGGATAGGCAAATAGAAAGGGCTTTGTATAGGGATATTGCTTTGGTTTAAGTGTTTTGGAGGAACCAACATGTTGAAGGTGCTACATGGGAAGTTGAATCAAGTATGATGCAATGACACCTCTATCCTTTTCAATCTACTCAAGCTTATGGTATCAGTTCTTCCTATTCTCAATGGTCCTAATTCTTTAACTCTTGAGTTTCATGACATGACATGCATAAATGTACACAAAAATAACTTTTTATGATGATTTGAACGATTTATATACATTTTGATATGAGTTTTAAAGACTTTATGATTTTCAAATGATGAACTATGTATTGTACCTTGTGTTTGGATGCTTCATATTCTAAGTCAAGACTTTCAAGTCTTGTTCTAGCACATTGAGGACGAATCTTCCCAAGGGGGAGATGATGTAAGGACCCAAACTTTGTACGACCTTAATGGAGCTCGGTAATTTTGATGTTAGAAAGTTTTGGACCAAGATGATGCTCCATAGGAGCCCTCATGGTCCATTAAGGTCTCACAGCCCATGTGGAGACCCCATGAAGTGACCATTGGCCTATGGAGGAGTGTTGACCCTTAAGAGTGTAGTTTTACACTAAGACACACCAAACTTGGACGCCTCACGGTCAATGTGACACTTCATGGGCCGTGTGATGGGCTGTATGGAGGCCTTGGCTTGAAATCCCACAATTTTGGGATAAATTGTAGTGTCAAGGCCAAGTACATGGATCGTGTGGCCACCGATATGGGCTCCATAGTTAAATATTTTCTAAGAATTGGATCACTATCTCAGAACTTTGCCATGAAATATTTTCTATGTGAAGTGGTACAGAGGACCATACGGTCCGTGTAAAGAGGTACCAACCGTGAAGTCGGCCATGTGAATATGTTTGCCAAATTTTTTGAAGCATGGAATCTTCAAGCTCAAGCTAAGCTCACTTTCAAGCCTTCAATTCAAGTTTATTTATGTTGTTTATGGTCATCTTAGGTCTCCTACATCAAGCCAAGTTTAAAAGAATTCCATTGGCTATGTTTTTTCACAAGAACCGATAGAAGGGTATACTTTAAAGGGTCATATCTCTTAGCACAAACCGAACTGAGTGTCCCATAATATATTAAATTGAAGCTCTTTGAAGTAGCTATCCAACGCATTTGGTTTCATCTTATTATGAGTTCGGAGCAAGAAGTATGCCCGTTTTCATAAAGCCCATTTGTCCAGTGCTTTATGGAATTTGCCTAAGTGAAGTCTCACAGGAGGTTTTATTGTCCGTGAAACCTTGTACGGACCGTGAGGCTTTCTCATGGGAACTCTAGAAAGGAATGTTATTTTTTTTCATTAATGGGTTTTTAGTAAATGTGACATCCTATGCTATTTTAAAGCCTCCAAATAACCTAAACTCTATTCCTCTCATTCTAATTAATTCCTACACTTAGGAATATCCAAATTCTCTTATCTAAAGAAATCCCCTTAAGTGAACCATTGGAGATTAGCTTGGAGCATAAGGAAAGGTCTTCTCCTTCATCAAATTTCTTCCAATTTCTCCCCAAATATTCTCTATTAGCTAAGGTATGTGGGTTTGATTCTTCGTCCCTTTCAACCAAGAAGACCCAAATTCTTTTCGATTGATTTTCATGAAATTTTTCTTACTTTAAATATATTTTTGAATATTGTTGCTTATTAAGTTCAATTGAAGTATGGGCTATACTTTATTGTTGATTTATGCTCTAATGTGTTGACATACGTGATTATTATGAAGATTTGATTATAAATTGTCCCTTTAAAGATTGAACTAAGAATGGGTGATCTATATTATAATTTAAATTTGGATTTAATTATGGATTTACTTTAATTTCATATTGTATTTCTTATTTTCTATTGAATCTATATTACCCATGTTATTCTCACATCATTCATGACATGTGCATTCATATGCATTGGACTTAACAGAAATTATGAAGTGGGTTAAGCCCAATTATATTTATGTAAATGATTTTGATAAGATTATGGTTATGACTAGAATGTGATCACATAAACGTCTATTGTTATTGGCTCTTGGAGCATATTGGGTATTTGCACCATATTGTTAAGTGAATGTGTTGTTCCTATGCATGACAAGTATGAATTGAACTATGATTTAGGGGGCTCTTGCTATAGCCGAACGCGAGGGAAGGGTTGTTTATACCAATACTGGACCATCACTTATTCCTTGAATAAATAGAATGACTAAAAATTCAAAGAAAGGTTTCCCTCTGCCCCACACATCTAACCAGCTAGGCAATTTGCCGAAGAAAAAACTACTCGAATAAAGGATCGATTTAAGACAGATATTGATCAAACTAAAGGTATTAAGCATAACAAACTTTTTGTTCTTGGAGATGTCCTCTCATTGATTCCTCTTTTGGGCTGTTCGCCTAAAGGGAAGAAAATTTTTCGAGCCCTTGGTTTTAGTTTGAGGTGCCTGATACAGCATTGCTTTGGTATCTTTCTTTTTAGCCTAAATGTGCATTGAAATGACTAAAAATGACTAATGCCTCTTTAAAAGCATGTATATGTGTAAGTAGTCTTGTGGGATGTTGACTTAGCACCGATGAGATTGGAAGCACCAGGGCTATCCCCATGGGCCCTCTTCCTTACTCTTGAACTATGTGCCGGCATAGGTATTGAGATCTGAGACTCATCCCGTTAGTTGAGGCATGTACCACTAAAAAGATCTAAAGCTCATCCTGTTAGTTGAGGCATGACCCACTAGAAATGTTGTGAAAATCCTATCCGAAATGGGAGGCTTGTAAGGAGAAGTATGGTTTACCATTGGAAAGAAAAAACTTGTTGCATCCTTAGCACACACAAGTGTACATGGTCAACCAAGTAATATAGTAGTCCTGAGAAAGGGGCCGGCATATCGAACCCAAAGGATTTAAAGAATGGTGGCAACTATCCAAACTATTATGCTTGAGGGTGTAAAAGAGCAGCAGAGATGAAGTTTGTAAAAAGCAGCGAACCTACTATCGGAGCTAGTTTATTGTAACTATAAATTTAAAAGCAATTCTGGTATTGTAGCCTTCGTGACGTCGTTATGTCTCAATAAGCACTCATACTTTTGGGTTTCTAACTACTAGTTCACAGGGTTTAAATTACCTAAACAGGGTTGCACACCTTTGTCAGCCTACCCAAACAAGTCTCGAAGTATCCAAATCCACATCATCGGTTCGGAAGCGCATTCAAATAATAAACAGATAATTCTAAGGGATAGGGAAGTAGGACTCACGCTATGGGGGCATCGAAGGGAAATGGATTTTCATGGAATCACATAGCACATAGCATGTAAGAACTAAGGGGCGGGTAAGTATGACTCACTCTATGGGGGCAATACGGGGCTAGGGACCTTCCACATTTCCACATCAAACATACACATATATCATAATTCCCATGATCAATCCATAATAACCATAACCAATATACAACCAAAATCATAAGCTCAAATTACAACCCCATAACATATAGAGTCTACAAGATGTCCAACAATGCCTCTATTTATAAGATGGAACGAGGGCAAGGCATGTCACGGGCTCCCCCTCAAGTAAGAAAGTAAACATAAGATAACATAGGTAGGAAGAAGGTGGCTTGTCTTTGGAAAATAGGACTCACCACAAGTTCAACTTTAGGATTTGAGCTTCTCGTCAAATGGTGGATAGTCGTAGTGCTCGGTCCTTACATGGTAAAATCATGTAGGCATAAACTATGCGTTAGTACGTTTGAATGTACTAAGTATGCAGTGCAATGCATATGACTTATTAAACCTGCACTTGATTGTAAGTGGCAAGGGCACAAAATATAGAAAGAAACATATATCCAAAGAAGAATAGTATATAATGTGCCATGAAATTCATGATGCATGAAATGCAATAATGCTCATATATAGCGGGGATGTGACCTCACCCGACAATAGTAAGACCAATCGAGCTATTACTTAGAATCCCGATGAAATCCCCTCACAGGTACAGAGGTGGTCTACTTGCCAAAATGTAAACCATACTTCACCTTACGGGAGCATCACCCATTTCATATGAAGTAACCCCCTTAAGAGAATATCACCCTTCTCAGATAGGATTTTCATATCATATAACATAATACTTCACCTTACAGGAACATTACCCATTTCGTATGAAGCAACCTTCCTTACGGGAACATCACCCATTTAAGATAGGATCGTCATAACATATGTTAGGCACATAATTCGCGGAAAGGGACAGGACCCTTGGGGATACCCCTGAATCCCCCAATCCATCAGTGCTAAGTCGGCATCCCACGAGAATACTTATATTATATGCGCTTTCAAAAGATACAATATTCATTTCAAAACTGTTCAATGCACATTTAGGCTCAAATGCCAAACCATAAATCATAATCAAGATACTTATGCAAGGAATAACTCATCTACATATAGGGGATGGTGCAAGCACCTAAAATGCTCATAGAGCCATAATCATAAGACATGTATGTGATCGCATTCTTGTCATAACAAATATCTTATCAAAATCATTTCATAAAACATAATTGTGCTTAACCCATTTCATAACTTCCATAAAAATGCTTGTCCATGAATGTATATTCCATGAGTGATGTCAGAATAGAATGGGTAATATAGATTCAAGCTACAATCAACATTATAATATGAAATAGAAGTAAATCCATAATTAAATTCACATTTAAATCATAATATAGATCACCCATGCATAAATCAAGCCTTATAGGGGACATACATATTCACAACTTATTAACTTTAATGTAAATTATCCTTATAGGGATTAAAGTAACTTAAAATCATATATAAAGTACATCACATGGATCAATTGAATTTGATAGATCAAATAATGAAAAAAATCCACATTTAAAATAAGCTTAATTTCATGAAAATCAATTGCAAAGAGCTTGGGTCTTCTTGGTTGAAAGGGACCAGGAATCAATCCCACATACCTTGATTGAGAAGCTGAAATTGAGAAGAATTTAGCTTGAAGTTGAATCCCCAATTGAACCCTAACTTGAGTCCTGAGAGAAGAATTTAGAGAGGAATTTTAGGAATTGATTTTAGAGTATGAGTGTTTTGAATGAGAATGAATGAAAATTGAGTCGTATCAGCTGATTTAGGGGTCTAGGATAGGTAGAAAGGTCATAAAACACATTTAAAATAAATTCTATTTACGTAAAAGCCATTAATGAAACGGATGAAAATTGGACTGTCATGGCTTCACTGGTTCTGACGCAGTCCGTGTGGCACTGCACGGGCCGTGAACAGTGCCGGTGAGACAACACTCAGAAGAATTTGTGCGATGTTCAACATTTAGAATTTTCCGAAGCAAAGGGGTGCCATGCTCGTAAGAGGAGGAAAGAGCGTAAACTTGACTCTAAAAGTTTCAGTTGCCTCCCTCTCTCCGCCCTATAACTAAAAAAAGGAGAACTGCAAAAAGACGGGCACACAGCCCATGTGACACTACACGGGTCGTGTCAAGGACCGTTAAACGACATTTAAAAAAAACTCTTGCACGAAAAAGTTATGAGACGGTGATTTCATACTTAGAAAAATCTTTCGCGCCGCGAACTATCCCATGGGCCACACAGACCATGTGGGTGACGTTGTGCCCGTACTTAGCCTGAAACTCCCCGTTGAGTCCCCGTTATCGAAATTATGGCCAAGTAATCCTCCACTGGAGGCCACACGGTTCATGTGACTTCACACTCGCTGTGTGGCCTCACATGGAGTGACGCTTGGTTGAATTTTCTCTCGGGGCGATATTATGAGGTCCGATAAAGTCATTCAAAATTCTGGGTCCTTACAAGTTCTCATTGATTTTTAAATGGTTTTCTATTTTTTTTAATTAAAAGATCCAATGGGTCGAGGTTTATTAATAAAGCTATTTACAAAATTGAATTTACTCCAAAGTGCTATAACCCAAAAAAGAAAATCAGCCAAAGTAACTCAAAAAAAAGAAAAAGAAAAAGGAAATTGGAAAGAAATAGGAAAGAGAAAATCATAAGAGAGGAAAGATGGAATCTGAGAGGTCACGACCCTCTGTTCGTCTCCTGCAAGGTCATCGAACCTAACAACTTCTCTTTGTACAACTATCATTGAAGTTGTTGAATGCTAATTAAACTGTTAAATCTTCACAAGGTATGTTCCTTGATCCTAAATCTTGAAACTCATCATAGCTGAAGAGGGGAGAGGTCTCCTGTTTCACACTAATCTTGAATATTTGTAACCAAAGATCCTTGCTAACAACATGTCAACTTGACCTCCACCTCCACCTACCTCATGACCTCATCTCTATCAGGATTTACGTCAGTATAAGTTATATATCCTGTAATTAGTTATGTATATGTCACTATATTTCTCCCCTCTAGATTGCACTATATGTCTCTTCTCTAGATTTCGATGGCATGAATCTCCTATGAGATTAATACAACCATCTGAAGCTCTAGACTAATGATTTTATAGAATTATAGTAATTAATTAAAGCTTTGAACTATCCTCATTTGCAATGTACTAACAGACAAGTATGTACATTCTTGCATGTATAGAAGCCCTAATTTGGTATTTATTGAACATCTATAAACTCTTACCAGGTGAAAATACTCAAGTAACTCAAAATTACTTCAAACTGGCACTTTACCTTTTTTTTTTTCTGAAAATAATTGTGGAGTGCAAATCATAAAAAATATAGAATATAGAAATAGAAATCTTCTATATGTAATGAAATTATACTTCCATTCACCTTTTATGAAAAATAGAGAGAAGAATTTATATATTCATTGAATTCTATTTGAAGTCTTCGTTTTCCTTTGAAAAAAAATTCAATCATCAAAATCAATAAAAAAAGTGATGAAAATAAAAATAACTTAGGTAAGACTAAGATTGAAAATTAGGTTAAATCTTGGGGGTCTTATTTCTTTACTTAAATATTATTAATGATAGATAAATTTTACGTGGTATATTTTTCATGCATGTTTAAAATCTTACGTCTATTCTCAAGATGAAACAAATATGCTATGGAATGTAGCATTATAGACTTTTCATGAACATATATTATATATCGGCACGTGTAAAAAATAATCCGCTACGCACGTGTCATGAATCTAACATAAAATAAAAGTATCAATTAAGATATAAGAATAGTATTCCAGAAGGATACGTAGTAATAAAGGACCCAATTTTTTGTGAGGAAATAAACTTAAGAATCTAATTCGGGTGCCGTTAAGCATGCAAATTGGCACCATATATTGTATATGTATGTGGTAAAACTAAAGCAAATACTAATTTTTAACTGAATAGTTAAAAAAGGAATCTCTTGGAACAAAACTTTTCATCAATGACTATCAATCCACTATTAAATTATTGAGCAGCTTATCAATGGAACAAATAACGTTAGTTCTTTTTTATTTTTAAACAGGTTTTCAATTTTTTAAATTAAAAGGTCCAATGGATCAAGATTTATTAACAAAGCTATTTACAAAATTGAATTTAGTTCAAAGTGATATAAGTCACAAAAAATCAGCCAAAGTAACTAAAAAAAAAAAAGGAATCTGGAAAGAAATGGGAAAGAGGGAAATCGTAAGAGAGGAAAGACAAAATCTGGGAGGTCAAGACCCTCTATTCGTGTCCTGCAAAGTTATCAGACCTAACAACTTTTTTTATACAAGTCTCATTGAAGTAGTTTGATGCTAAATCAATTGTTGAATCTTCACTAAGTATGTTCCTTGATCCTAAATCTTGCAACTCATCGTAACTGAAGAGAGGAGAGGTCTCTTGTTTCGCAACCATCTTGAATAGCTGCAGCTGTAGATCCTTGCTAACAACATGACGACTTGAACTCCACCTCCACCTTCCTCATGACCTCATCTCTATTAGGATTTACGTCAGTAAAAGCTATGTATCCTGTAACTACTTACTTATATGTCACTATATTTCTCTCCTCTAGAATGCACTATATATCTCTTCTCTAGATTTCGATGGCATAAATCTTCTATGAGATTAATACAACCACCTGAAGGTCTAGACTAATGATTATATACAACAACAGTAATTAATTAGAGCTCTGAACTATCCTCATTTGCAATGCAGTAACAGACAAGTAATGTACACTCTTGCATGTACAGAACTCCTAATTTGGTATTTATCGTAACATCTATAAACTCTCACCAGGTGAAAATACTAAAATCACTCAAAATTACTTCAAACTAGCACTTTACCTTTTTTATCCCTTTTTTTTCTGAAAATAATGGTGGCGTGCAGATCATAGAAAAATATAGCAAATAGAAATAGAGATCTTCTAAATATGATGAAATTATGCTTCCATTCATCTTTTATGAAAAATAGAGAGAAGAATTCATATATTTACTGAATTCTATTTGAAGTCTTCATTTTTCTTTCATAAAAAAAATCAATCATAAAAATCAATAAAAAACGTGATGAAAATAAAATTAACTTCGGTAAGACTAAGATTGGAAAATAGGTTAAATCTTGGGGGACTTATTTCTTTACTTAAATATTATTGAATGATTGATAAATTTTATGTAGTATATTTTTCATGCATGTCTAAAATCTTACGTCTTCTCTTATAGATGAAACAAATATGCTATTGAATGTAGCAATATAGACTTTTCATAAACATTTATTATATATTGATATGTTTAAAAAATAACGTGCAACGCATGTGTTGTGAATCTAACATTAAATAAACGTATCAATGAAGATGTAAGAACAACATTCCAGAAGGATGCGTAGTAAAAAAGGACCCCGTTTTTTACGAGGAAATATACTTAAGCATCTAATTTGAGTGTCATTAAGCATGCAAATTGACACCATATATTATAAATGTATGTGGTCAAACTAAAGCAAATACTAATTTTTAATTGAACGATTAAAAAAGGTATCTCTTGCAACAAAACTTTTCATCAATGACTATCAATCCACTATTAAATTATTGTCATGACCTGGACCAAGGGCTTAGAAGTGACACGACGAATGGGAACCTGAGAGCCCCCAAAAAGTTTCACGCCCCGGGAGGGTACTCTAGGTGTGGCCGGCACCCAGAGACTATTGCTAGTCCCTGAGCGGACCACTCGATCTCAGGACAG
Source organism: Solanum rostratum (assembly GCA_029948455.1). Classification (NCBI taxonomy): domain Eukaryota; kingdom Viridiplantae; phylum Streptophyta; class Magnoliopsida; order Solanales; family Solanaceae; genus Solanum; species Solanum rostratum. The sequence continues at coordinate 16,275,608 of CM057049.1, read as the reverse complement.
TCACTCAACATCAAGCATAGCAGAAATACGATAAAGCATTGAGCTATATCAATCATTCTACATCAATAAGGAGGGCCAACGACCCATAAACTCAGTCTCACTATCAATGATAAGTAAATAGTGTTATTAACTCAACTTAAAGAGGGAGAAAACCTCAACATCAAACTTTAACTCATGTCTATGAAGCCTCTATCTCAACTCAATTAGACAGTCTAAGAAGGTACCATGACAGGCCATGGATACCCAACTCAATAAAATGAAATAACTGATAATGTAAAAGGCTCCTCTGGATAGCAAGGAGGGCTCACCAATAGCTGAACTCAGAATCTCCGAACCTGAACGATGCATCTGCTGAAGTCCTCTACCTCTTGTGTCTGCATCATGAAATGATGCAGCGCCGAGTGGTGCTAGTACGTGGAATGTACAATATGTAAGATGACTGAATATTATAATATAGATAGAACAGTATAGGGATAACATCAACGCAACATCATGCTCCGTCAGAATGTCAAATATCTATCTAAAACAAGAATAGAGAGTAGACAGCTGACTCATCAATATCTCATCCCAACATCATTAATAAATCAGACTCATCTCAAGGAAACTCGATTCAACTCAAAGGACTCATGACCGTTTAAGAAAATAATAAAGAGTAGATACTGAAACATCAACATCTGTCAAGACTCATACCATCACATCAACATCGGAGTTCTATCAAAATGGAACCTAGCTGGGAGTTTCTCTAACACCATCACCTATAAGCCAGTGATATACAACAAAGTGATGTTGTTGCCACATCCATCCAATACCCTGCTCGGGGTAAAGGACATCACCATCAGTGGATCCACAAGAAATAACATCAGCCCTCTCTTGGGACAAAGAAACATCCGCATTGCGGTTCGATCCTCTCTCATACGCGGACCACCTAGTTAATGAGTTCGTGTGGGACTCACTCTCACCCATTTCGATGCTCAGTACTCCTCCAAAACTTGACATGCTCATAAAACATCACCATTATCGGTCCCATGGGGACATAGTATATCAACATCAACATCATCATTATCAGTCCCATAGGGACATAGTACATCAACATCAACATCATCATCAGCATCAACTCATCAACATCAACATCGTAGACTCAAAAAATTCTTTTAGAATTTAATTTCAAGTTCTAAGATTCATGAACATCACTCTTATCAATATCATCATCAAGACTCTCATCAATTTAGACCACAATCACAACATCATAAACATCATTATCGTCAAGGCTCTAGACTCATTCCCTAAGCTCATTCTTGCATATTTTAGTGCAATAGACATAGAATTTTGTAAAATCATTCATGAAAAAAGTTATGCAGTAAAATAGTTGGTGATGATCATCAATTTAAAAAAATACATAAATTAAGTAAAAACGTAGTGGAATACTCAAGGATTTTCACATATAACTCATCATCTTCAAATCATAGACTCAATTTACTCAAAGGGGACACATGGAAGAACAATCCCATGTTTTAGGTTAGCCTTACATACCTGGGATGATTGCTAACAACAATTCCTCGTAAAATCTCTTTTAGACTATTCAACCTTAACTCTCCCCAAGCCTTAACTTGGTGAATTTCGCTAGGAAGAGGATTTAGAAAGGATTTTTAGACTCTTTCATCGTGAAAGAGACTTATATTGATCGTATATGGGTTTTAGAAGATGCTAGGAATGGACTAGAATGCCCCTCGAAATTTTTGAAATTTCCCAATCGTAAAATAGCATAGTCCGTGACGCGAACAATTCATTTTTGGAAAAAGATTTCCTAAAAATATTTTCTCAACCCTGTTAAAAAATTTTGGAAAAAACATAAGTGCGCCTTTGCGATGGGTTTGCGATGCGGCTCTGTCCCGAACTCTCACTGTTTCTCGTTTTAGAACGAAAAATTATCTTTTGACTCAGCTGCTCTAAAATCGACCAAGACCTTTCCCCCACTCAATTTTTTATGCTGGTCATGAATCTGGCCTCAGATTTTCCATCCAAGCATTGGAAGACGCATTATGCGCACATCTCTCCTCTAGGGTATTTTGGCAATTTTACCGGGCATTATATCATCTTCCCCTTGGGATCATTCTTCCTCGAATGATGAGTGAGAGTGGTATTATGGCACAAATAAACTTAAGACATATCTGGATACTTACTAAAGAACTCGACTTCTCAACTCCTCATCGATCTCAATAACATCTACTCAGAACATCAAAATATACACATTAACTCAGGATAGAAATATCAAGTTAAGGTAAGAATAGGAATATTAACTTCGATATTCTCATCACCAGGCACGAATAGGTGCGGGTATTTAGTTCTCATCTCTTCCTCAGCTTTCCATGTGGCTTCCTCAACTAATTGGTTCCTCCACAAGACTTTAACGGAGGCTATCTCTTTGTTCCCCAGTCTGGGAACCTATCGATCCAGGATTTGGACTGGAATTTCCTTGTAGGAAAAACTATCTTTGACTCCAGTGCTCTCAATAGGGATTACCAAGGAAGGGTCTCCTGAACATTTCTTCATCATAGAGAGGTGGAACACCGGATGGATTAGAATGGATTCTGTCTAACTCAGAAGGTAACTCTAGCTCATAAGAAACCTTCCCAATTCTCCTCACAATCTGATAAGGGCCGATATAGCAAGGGCTTAATTTATCCTTCTTCCCAAACATTATGAAACTCTTCATGGGCGATACCTTCAAGTATACCCAATTACTCACCTCGAACTCTAGGTTTCTTCTCCTCACATTGGTGTAAGATTTCTGATGGATTTGTGCAGTCTTTAACCTCTCTCTAATAATCTTCACCTTCTCCATGGACTGGTGGATAAGGTCAGGCCTGATCAACTCAGCTTCTCCAACGTCAAACCACCCAATGGGTGACTTACACCTCCTCCCACACAAGGCCTTATAGGGGGCCATTTGAATGCTTGCATGATAACTATTGTTAAATGCAAATTCAATCAAAGGTAGATGGTCATCCCAATATTCTTTGAAGTTAAGGATGCAGGCCCTTATCATATCTTCTACCGTCTGAATACTGCGCTCTGCCTGACTATCCGTCTGTGGATGAAAGGCTTACTCAATTTCACTTTTGTACCCAATCCTTTCTGGAAAGACTTCTAGAAGTGAGTGGTACATGGGGCTTCTCTGTCAGAGATGATGGACAAAGGAACTCCATGCAACCTTACAATCTCTTGGATATACATCTTGGTATACTCCTCCGTAGTATTAGTCATCTTAACTGTCAAGAAGTGCATTGATTTAGTCATCCTGTCTACAATCACCCATATGGCATCATGCTTCCTTTGGGATCTCAGTAGGCCGGTGATGAAATCCATGTTAATCATCTCCCACTACCACTCTGGAATAACAAAGTTTTGAGCCAATCTACTTGGCCTTTGATGCTCAACCTTCACTTGCTGGCGATTCGGGCACTTTGAAACAAACTCAGCGACGTCCCTCATCATTCCACTATACCAATAGACTTCTTTAATATAGAGTATCTAGTGTTGTGGGCTTCAACCATGATCCTGTCGTGGACACCATCAACATCAGGGACACATAGCCTACTCTTGTATCTCAACACCCTGTCTCCCCCTTGGAGAACACCATCACTTTTTGTTTGTGGACGGTCTCCTTCTACTGGAGTATGATAGGATCTAGATCTTGCTTCTCTTTTACCTCTACTACTAGGGATGATGTAGATCCATTTTGAATATTGATTCCTCCCTCGTCATTCTCCTCGAGTTGGACTCCCAATTGAGCCAACCTATGCACTTCCCTCACCAGCTCTTTCTTCTCTCCATCCACATGGGTTGTACCAACCATTGACAACCTGCTAAGGGAATCAACAACAATTTTAGCTTTACTTGGATGGTATAGGATGCTCAGGTCATAATCCTTGAGCAACTCCAACCATCTCCTCTATCTTAGGTTGAGCTCTCTCTGGCTGAAGACATACTGAAGGCTTTTGTGGTCAATGAACACGTCCATATGCACTCCATACAAGTAGTGGCGCCTAATTTTAAGTGTGAACACTACTGCTGCCAACTCAAGATCATGGGTTAGATAGTTCCTCTCATGAACTTTAAGCTACTTGGAAGCATAGGCTATCACCTTCCCTCTCTGCATCAATACATATCCCAATCAAAATCTTGATGCGTCACAATATATCATAAAGTCTTCCATCCCTCCGGCAAAGTAAAAGTAGGTACGGTGGTCAATCTAGTCTTTATCTCTTGGAAGCTCTTCTCATATTCCTCAGACCGCTAAAACTTGACCTTTTTCTGAGTCAGTTTGGTCAATGGTGCGGATAGGGAAGAAAATCCCTCAACAAATCTGCGGTAGTAGCCTACCAACCCCATGAAACTTCTTATGTAAGTTGGAGAGGTCGGTCTTGGCCAGTTCTTAACCACTTTGATCTTTTGGGCATCTACTCGAATTCCATCACCTGAAACAACATGGCCTAGAAAAGCCACTGACTTGAGGCAAAACTCACATTTTGAGAACTTTGCATACAACTCATGGTCCTTAAGTGTCTGAAGGAAAATTCTAAGGTGTTTGGCATGCTCCTTCTCATCCGTCGAATACACTAAAATATTATCAATGAGCATGATTACAAACATGTCAAGGTAGGGCTGGACACCCTGTTCATCAAATCCATAAAGGCTGCGAGTGCATTCGTCAACCCAAAGGACATGACCAAGAACTCAAAATGGCTTTATCTAGTCCCAAGGCTTCCTTTGGGATATCACATTCTCTCACTTTCAACTAATGGTAATCCGATCTGAGGTCTATCTACGAAAAGCATGAGGCACCCCGAAGTTGGTCAAATAGATCATCTATCCTGGTGAGAGGATATTTATTCTTGATTGTGACCTTGTTCAGTTGCCTATAGTCTATGCACATCCTGAGAGACCCATCCGTCTTTCATACAAACAGGACGGGAGCACCCTAAGGAGAAACACTTGGCCTAATAAAGCCCTTCTCCAACAAATCCTTCAACTGTTCCTTCAACTCCTTCAGCTCAGTGAGGGCCATCCTATATGGGGGAATTGAATTAGGCTACATCTCAGGAAGAACATAAATACCGAAGTTGATCTCCTTATTAGGAGAGACTGAAGGTAAATCCTCAGGGAACACCTTAGGAAACTCATTCACAATCAGAATTGACTCAAGAGTAGGTGACTAACATTATCAGACCTAACTCACATGAGACAATAAATACAACCTTTAAAAATTAGCTTTCTAGCCCTCAGGTAGGAAATAAATTTACCCTTGGGTGCAACAGAACTTCCCCTCTACTCTACGACCGGTTCATTCGGAAATAGAAATTTGACAACTCAGGTCCTACAATATATTGACGTATAACATGCATGGAGCCAATCCATACCAAGGATTACATCAAATTCAACCATCTCTAACTCTACCAAGTCAGCCAAAGTATCCCTATGATAGATGGATACTACAAAATCTCTATAGACCCTCTCAGCAAACATAGACTCACCAGTGGAAATAGAAACATTATAAGGATCAGGCAAACACTCTGGAAACATCTCAAATTTATTGGCTACATAGGGGGTCACAAAAGATGAGGTGGCACCCGGATCAAGCAGTGCATCACAATTAAAAGAAAAGACTCAAAGCATACCCGTAACAATATCTGGTGCAACCTCTTAGTCCTGCCGATGACCCATCATATACAGATGGTTCGTCCCGCCTCCTGCACCCACAATAGTAGCCTTTTGATGACCGCCCGCAGGGGGCACCGTAGAAGACTGAGCTTTGTTACTTCCATCGCCCCATCACATCGTAGGACACTCACCCTGAAAATGGCCCACATGTCTGCACAAAAAAAACATTTGTGCCGTCAAGGAACGCACCAAGGTGAAGCTTGCCACATCTCCCACAAGGTGGCTTCCCTCTCGGGTCTTGCGTTATGCTAGCTTGGTACTGAGGATCCTGAGCTCTGAAATTCTGGTGACCATAAGATTTCTGATCATACCTATTTTGATGAACAGGAGCACTTGCCACGGATGGTGCATAGTTAGAGGACCTCTTCTGGAAATCGGTTCTATCACCCTTATTCTGCTTCTGTTGGCTAGGCTCATTCCCTACCGATTTGGCCTTCTTACTCTGCTACCCTTCTTTGTCCTTCTTCTTATCCTCCTCAATTTGCTGGGCATAGACCATGAGTCTAGAGATATCCATATCTGGAATCAGCAATGCTGCCTTACACTCCCTTTTAACATGCCTGCCCAATCAAGACACGAACTTTTTCATTCTCGCTCTCATATCCGGGATCATCTCCAGGGCATACGGGGACAGTTGAATGAACTTGAGGCTATACTCTTTGACAGTCACTCCTCTTGCTTCAGGTTCATGAACTCCTCCACCTTCGCCTCCCTCTACCCTTGGGGGAAAAAGTGTTCTAGGAAAGAGCTCTCAAACTCCTCCCACTTAGCAGGTTCAGCATCCTCACATCTACTATCTTCCCACTGGTTATACCAGACATTAGCAGCATTCTTAAGCTGATAAGAGACCAACTCAATTCCCTTAACTTCATTAGCATGCATAGCCCTCAATATATTGCATATCTCATCAATAAAATATTTTGGGTCCTCCTCAACCTTCGACCCCATATAGACTCGCGGGTTCATCCTCAAGAAATCCCTGAGCCTCATTGCAGCCATAGGATCTTGGGAGCTAGCATTTGGGGACTAGAGACCTCGGTTATTAATCTGGGAGACCACTAACTGAGTGAGCATAACAATGGCTCCCCTAAAGTTTGCTTCTGAAGTGGAGGATGACTGAGTAGGTGGTGCCTGTAGCATCTCAGTAGCCCTAGCAGGCCAGCCCCGTATCCTTGTCTCAAGCTGGATAGGGACCTCTATTACGGGATTCTCAATGTTTGGGGCCGAGGCATCTCTTATGGCAGTAGTGCGTTTAGGAGGCATGATCTGCTATGCTTAACACACGAATTAGAAAGAAGTTTCATAGAGTCAAAACTCTATCGCACGAACTTAGAATATCAAAGAAGGGTAACCATTCCTAGTGTCCTATAGCCTCCTGTTTATGAAGTGTGGCGCACAACACATACATACACAAGACTCTACTAGACACGTTTTCATAGACTCCCTAGGACTCTTGAACACTGTGCTCTAATACCAAGTTTGTCACACTCCGGGAAAGTACCTTAGGCATGGCCGACACCCAGAGACTATTGCTAGTCCCAAAGTGGACCACTTGATCTCAAGACAGTCACTCAACATCAAGCATAGCGGAATTAGGATAAAGTAGTGAGCTACATCAGTTATTCTAAATCAATAAGGAGGGCTAATGGCCCATAAACTCAGTGTCAACATTAATGATAAGTAAATAGTGTTACTAATTCAACTCAAGGAGGGAAAAGACCTCAACATCAAACCTCAACTTATGTCTATGAAGCCTCTAACTCAACTCAACTAGACAGTCTAAGAAGGTACTATGATAGGCAATGGCTACACAACTCAATAAAACGAAATAACTGATAAAGTAAAAAGGATCCTCCGGATAGCAAAGAGGGCTCACCAATAACTGAACTCAGAATCTCCGTACCTCAATGATGTGTCTGCTGAAGTCCTCTACCTCATGTATCTGCATCATCAAAAGATGCAGTGCCGAGTGGCATCAGTACGTGGAATGTACGGCATGTATGACGGCTGAATATAATAATATAGATAAAATAGTATAGGGATAACATCAACTAAACATCATGCTCCATCATAATGTCAACTTTCTATCTAAAGCAAGAATAGGGAGTAGACAGATGACTCATCAACATCTCATCTCTACATCATTAATACATCAAACGCATCTAATGGAAACTCGACTCAACTCAAAGGACTCATGCCCGTTTAGGACAAGGATAGAGAGTAGGTACTGAATCATTAACATCCGTCAAGAGTCATACCATCATAAAAACATCAGAGTTCTATCAAAATGGAACCTAGCTGGGAGTTTCTCTAACGGACAACCATCACTTATGAGCTAGTGATGATACAACAAAATGATATTGTTGCCACATCCATCAAGTACCCTGCTCGGGGTAAAGCACATCACTACTAGTGGATCCACAAGAAATAACAGCAGCCCTCTTTTGGGACAAGGAAACATCCGCATTGCAGTTCGATCCTCTCTCCTACACGGGCCACATAGTTAATGAGTTCGAGTAGGACTCACTCTCACCAATTTAGGTGCTCAATACTCCTCCTAGAACTTGACATGCTCATAAAAAATCATCATCATCGGTCCCATAGCGACATAGTACATCAATATCAACATCATCTTCATCACTCCCATAGGGACATAGTACATCAACATCAACATCATCATCAACATCAACATCAATATCGTGGACTCCAAACATTCTTTTAGAATTAAGTTTCAAGTTTTAAGACTCATGAACATCACTCTCATCAGCATCATCATCAAGACTCTCATCAATTTAGACCACAATCACAACATCACAAACAACATCATCGTCAAGGCTGTAGACTCATCCCCTAAGCTCATTCTTGCATACTTTAGTGTAATAGACATACAATTTTGTAAATCATTCATGAAACAAGTTATGTACTAAAATAGTTGGTGATGATAATTAATTTAAGAAAAACACATGAATTAAGTAAAATCTTAGTGGAATACTCAAGGATTTTCACATATAACTCATCATCTTCAATCATAGACTCAATTTACTCAAAGGGGGCACATGGAAGAACAAGCCCATGTTTTAGGTTAGCCTTACATACCTGGAATGATTGATAACAACAATTTCTCGTAGAAATTCCTCTTGACTCTTCTACCTCAACTCTCCTCAAGCCCTAACTTGGTGAATTTTGCTAGGAAGAGGATTTAGAAAAAGGTTTTAGACCCTTTCATCATGAAAACAACTTATATTGGTCGTATATGGGCCTTAGAAGATGCTAGGAATGGACTAGAATACCCCTCGAATTTTTGGAAATTTCCCATCCCTAAAATAATACAGTCCGCGATGCGGACTGGTCACAGCCAGTTCATTTTTGGAAATTTTTTTCCTGAAAGAGTTTTCTCAACCCCATCAAAAAATTTAGAAAAAACATAAGTGCGCCTCCACGATGGGTTCGTGATGCGGCTCTATCGCGAACTCTCACTGTTTCTCGTTTTGGAATGAAAAATCATCTTTTGACTCGACAGCTCTAAAAATTGTTCAAGACCTTTCCCCTACTCAATTTCACATGCTGATCACGAATCCAGCATCGAATTTCCCATGCAAGAATTGGAAGACGCATTATACGGACATCTCTCCTCTAGGAATATTTTGGTAATTTTATCGGGCATTACAACAAGCCTCAAAGTATCCAAATCCACATCATCGGTTCGAAAATGCATTAAAATAGTAAACACATAGTTCTAAGGGATGGGGAATTAGGACTCACGCTAAGGAGGTATCAAAGGGAAAGGGATTTACATGGATTCCCATAGTACATAGTACATATGAACTAAGGGGCGATTAAGTATGACTCACTCTATGGGGGCAATATGGGGCTTAGGATCTTCCACATTTTCACATCAAACATACATACATATCATAATTTACGTAATCAATCCATGATAGCCATATCCATTAGATAACAGAAATCATATGTTTTAAATACAACACATAACATATAGAATCTATGAGAGTGTACTAGATGTCCAACAATGCCTCTAGTCATAAGATGGGATAGGGACTGAGACATGTCTCGGGCTCACCCTCAATTAAGAAGATAAACAGAAAATAACATAGGTAGAAGGAATGAAATTTGTCCTTGGAAGATAGGACTCACCATAATATCAACTCTCTGAATTTGAGTTACTCGTCAAGCGATGGATGATTGTAACACACGGTCTCTACATGGTAAAATCATGAAGGCATAGAGTATGTGTTAGTACATTTGAATGTAATAAGTATGCGGGCATGTAATGCATATGACTTATCAACCTGCATTTTAATGTTAGACGGCAAGGACACCTAATACAGAAAGAATCATATATCCAAGGAAGAAGTATACAATATGCCATGATGTTTGTGATGCATGAATGAAATGATGTTCGTATTTAGCGGGGATGTGACCTCAACCGATAAGAGTAAGACCAAGTGAGCTAGAACTCGGACACTCGGGTACAAACTCGGCTATATCCTTCTTCATACTATGCAAATAATACACCTCCTTCAAATCCCAACAACTCTTAGTAGATCTCGGGTGAATCTAATAATGAGAGTTATGGGCTCCACTCATGATCATTTTTCCTAAGCTCACCCACATCCGGAACATATAACTGACCTTGATACTGAAGCATACCATCTCTCTCTTGGGAGGAAACCTCTATCTTACTGGCAACCAACCTCTTCAACACAACCAATGATGGGTCTAAGTCTTGCTTAGCCTTAACATCAACAACGACAAAAGATTCGGCCCCATTCTAAACATGAACATACTTACCAATATTATTAGAGTCGGTCAACTTAACACCCAATCTAGCAAAACAATGAACATCTTTTGTCGACTCTTGCTCCCCTTCATCAGCATGAGATACACTTCCCGTAGATAGCCTATTAAGAGCGTCGGCTATAACATTTGCCTCGCCGAATTTACATTATACACTCATGTCATAGCCCCAAAGGAGTTCCAACCCTCTTCTTACTCTCAGATTAAGACCCCTTTGAGTGAAAACATATTGCAAACTCTTGTGGTTGGTGAAGACGTCAACATGCACCCTATACAAATAATGTCTCCAAATCCTCAAGGCAAACACAACCGCCACTAACTTAAAATCATGAGTCGGGTAGTTACGCTTATGCACTTTCAATTTCCTTGACGTATAATCTATAACCCTAACACATTTCATAAGTACACAACCCCAACCCAAACTGAGAAACATCACAATACACCACCAACCAATCTAAGCCATCCGATAATGCCAAAACCGAAGCCGATGTAAGCCGACCTTTCAAGAGCTTAGAACTCACCTCACACTCATCCGACCATACAAATTGGCCTTATTTCTAGTCAACTTGATCAACGAACATGCAATAGATGAGAAACTTTCAACAAACCTTCCATCATAACTAGCCAACCCAAGAAAACTTCGAATATCCAAAGGAGCAAGCATGCAAAACTATGCACATCCTTCATCAATTAATTATTAGACCTCATCTATAAGATTGCTACAACATCTTCCTTCCTTGGATTGCATTACGAGATCAAAGTAACTCTCTCGATTCGATAAGGAGGGATGGAGATAAGAACTCTTAATATACACATCATGGCACAATAAGAATCATGAAAAGTAAAATATTTCCTCAAACGCCTTGTAGCCCCTTCCCATTGATGTGGCACACTTCACACCCATGAATAAGACTCTACTTAACGTGACGTGTTGGACTCCGAGGACCATTTATAAACCTAGTGCTCTGATACCATCTTTGTCATGACCTAGACCTAGGGCCTAGAAGTGACACGGCGAATGGGAAACCCAGAATCCCCAAACAAGCCTCACAGTATCCAAATCCACATCATCAGTTCGGAAGCGCATTCAAGTTGTTAACACATAGTTCTAAGGGATAGAAAGTTGGACACACGCTACGGAGGTATTGAACGGAAAAGGGATTTACATGGATTCACATAGTACATAGTATATAATAACTAAGTATGTGGGCATTCAATGCATATGACTTATCAACCTCCATTTCAATGTTAGATGACAAGGGCACATAATATATAAATAATCATATATCCAAGGAAGAAGTATACAATATGCCATGAAATTCTTAATACATGAATGAAATGATATTCGTATTTAGCGGGGATGTGACCTCAACCGACAAGAGTAAGACCAAGTGAGCTAGTACTTGGAATCCCGATAAAATCCCCTCACCATTACAGAGGTGGTCTACTTGCCAAAGGTAAACCATACTTCACCTTAATTATAGGAACACCACCCATTTCGTATGAGGCAACCCTTTTACAGGAACACTACCCATTTCGGAAAGGATTTTCATATCATAACATAGTACTTCACCTTATGGGAACATCACCCATTTAGTATGAAGCAACCTTTATTACGGGAACACCACCCATTTCGGATAGGATTCCCATGACATATGCTAGGCATATAGTTCGAGGAAAGGGAGAGGACCCTTGGGTATAGCCTTGACGCCCCCAATCCATCGGTGCTAAGTCAACATCCCATGAGAATACATATAGTATATATATATATATATATACACACACACACTTTCAATAATGCAATAGTCATTCCAAATCCGATCACTGTAGATTTAGGCTCAAATGTCAAATCATAGCTTGTAGTTATAATATTCATGTATAGGACTAGCTCGATTACATATACGGAATGGTGCAAGCACCCAAAATACTCAAAGAGCCATAATTATAAGACACTTATGTGATCACATTCTTGTCATAACCAATACCTTATCAAATTATATCAAAATCATTTCATAAAAAAATATAATTGGGCTTAACCCACTTCATAATTTCCATAAAAATCAATGTTCATGAAAAAAATGCAATGAATGATGTGAGAATATCATGGATAATATAGATCCAAGCTAAAGTCAACATTATAGTTAGAAATTGAAGCAAATCCATAATTAAATTCACATTTAAATCATAATATAAATCACTCATGCATAAATAAAGCTGTAAAGGGGACATGCACATTAATAATTTCATAATCTCAATGCAAACTATAAGATAAGTTCTTAAATCAACTTAAAATCATCAATAAAGTACAACCAATACATCAATTGAATTTAATAAAATCAAATGATGAAAACCCACATTTAAAGTAAGCTAAAATTCATGAAAATTAATTGAAAAGAGTTTGGGTCTTATTAGTTGAAAGGGACCAAGAATCAATCCCACATACCTTGATTAGGAAGATGAATTTGAGAAGAATTTATCTTGAAGTTGAATCCCCAATTGAATCCCTAGCTTGAGCCTTGAGAGAAGAGTTTAGAGAGGATTCTTTTAGGAATTGCTTTTGGAGTGAGAGTGTTTCTAATGAGAATGAATTAAAATGAAAAGATATCAGCTGATTTAGGGGTCTAGGATAGGAGGAAAGGTCATAAACCACCCTTATAATAACCCAAAATTACGTATGTGCCATTAATGACACGGAATTAAAAATCCGCATAGATTCCCTGCACAGATGGGTTTTACAAAAATGGGCATAACTTGTTGATCCAATATTGGAATGAGGTGAAACCAGATGCATTGAAAAGATGATTCAAAGAGCTTCAATTGGATAGGTTCTGGGATACCCAGTTTCTTTTTTGCTATGAGATATGCCCATTTAAATTTAACCCTTCTATCGGTACTTCTGAAAAATTTAGCTAATGAAATTTCTTTGAACTTGACTTGATGTAGGAGACCTATGATGGCCTTAAACAACATAATTAATCTTGAATTAAAGGCTTTAAAGTGAACTTACTTTGAACTTGAAGGTCCCATACTTAGAATTTTTCAACGAAGTCACCTTAATGGGAGGCCATACGGGCCGTGTAGTGTCATACGGATCGTGACACTGCCTTTACCCCTATCCTAGAAAAATTCCACTATTAAGTTATCAGACGTTGATTGCATACTTAAAAAAATTCCACTCTGAAAGCCTTACGCGTTGCAATACGGGCCATGACACCCCACACAAGCCATGTGCCTGACCGTGTAACCATACTTGGTCCCTAACTATGGGATTTCACGCCAAGGCCACTATGCGGCCCACAACACGGTCCGTGAAGTGTCACACGGACCAAGAGGGGTCCAAGTGTAATGTGCCTTAGTTTAAAACACCCTGTTTAAGGGCCAAACCTCCTCCATAGGACAAGGGCCACCTTAGTTTAAAACACCCTATTTAAGGGCCAAACATCCTCCATAGGCCAAGGGCCACCCCGTGGAGGCTCCACATGAGCCGTGTGACCTCACACGAACTGTGAGGGCTCCCATGAAGTGTCACCTTTTTCCAAAAGTTTCCCGAAACCAAATTTTCATGCTTCATTGAGGTCGTACAAATTCCGAACTCTTACATCATCTCTCCCTTGGGAACATTCATCCTCGAATCTAGTAGAACAAGGCTCGAAAGGCTTGACTTAGAACATGAAATATCCGAACACAAGGTATAATGCATAGCTCATCATTTGAAAATAAAAAAGCCTTTAAAATCCATATCAAAATGTATTCAAATAATTTAAAATATCAGAAAAATCATTTTCGTGCATATGTATGCATGTTATGTCATGAAACTCAAGAGTGAAAGAATTAGGACCATTAAGAATAGGAAGGACCTAATACCATAGGCTTGAGTAGATTGGAATGGATAGAAGTATCATCGCATCACACTTGATTCACTCCTCATGTAGCGTTTCCCACGTGTTGATTCATTTAAAGTACCTTCACCGAAGCCACATCCTTGTTATGAAGCTGCTTTACTTGCCCATCTAAAATCTCCATTGGAACTTCTTCAAAAGACGAGTTTTTCTCAACCTCAACACCTTTCAAAGACACAATAGTACAAGGATCAGCAACCAACTTCCTCAAAATAGAAACATGGAAAAACCAGGTGAATAGAACTCAAATTTAGAGGCAAATCCAACCTATAAACCACATTCCCAATTCGCTCAACATTCTTATAAGGACAAACATACCGGGGGCGCTTAGCTTTCCCTCCTTCCCAAAATGCACCACACCCTTCATAGGCGAGACCTTCATAAGCACCCAACAATTAATACAAAACTCAACATCCCTCTCTCAAATATCCAAATCAGACTTTTGATGACTTCGAATCACTTTCAACCTTTCCCTAATCAACTTTACCTTCTCCATATTCTCCAACACTAAATCCGGGCCAATCAATGTCGTTTCCCCAACTCAAACCACCCAACTGGAGATCTACACATTTTACTCTATAAAGACCCAAACGGAGTTATACCAATGCTAGCATGAAGGAAATTGTAGTAAGCAAACTCAAGAAGGGGTAGATGATCACCCCAATTACCTTTGAATTCCAACACACAGGCCCTCAACATATCCTCCAATGTTTGAATTATCCTCTCAGTTTTTCCATTGGATTGAGAATAAAAGGCAGTGCTCAACTTTACCTTAGTATCAAGTCCTCTTGGAGACAACCTCCAAAAGTGAGATGTAAATTAGGTACCGTGATCCGATATGATAGACCTAGACACACCATGCAACCTCACCAACTCTTGTATGTTCAACATTGCATAATCTTCAATGACAAAAGTAGTCTTGACTGGTAGGAAATAAGCCGATTAAGTCATTCGATCAACGATAACCCAAATGGAGTCAAATTACCTTTGGTCCAGGGAAAACCAACCAAAAAATCCATATTTACATCCTCCCACATACAAGTAAGGATCTCAATTTCTTGAGCCACACTACTGGGCCTTTGGTGCTCTACCTTCACTTGTTGACTACTTGGACACTCGGGTACAAACTCGGGTATGTCCTTCTTCATACCACGCCACCAATACACCTCTTTCAAATTGGAATACATCTTAGTAGATCCCGGATGAATTAAACAATGAGAGTTATGGGCTCCACTCATGATCATTTTTCCCTAAGCTCACCTACATCCGGAACACATAAATGACCTTGTTACCAAAGTGCACCATCTCCCCCTTATGAAGAAACCTCTACCTTATTGGAAACCAACCCTTTCAACACAACCAATGATGGGTCTAAGTCTTGCTTAGCCTTAATATCAACAACCACAAGAGATTTGGCCCCATTCAAAACATGAATACCAACATTATTAGTGTCGGTGAACATAACACCCAATTTAGCCAAATGGTGTACATCTTTTGTCGTGTCTTTTTCTCCTTCATTATCATGAGCCACACTTCCCATAGATAGCCTACTAAGAGTATCAGCTATAACATTTGCCTCGCCGAATTTACATTGTACACTCATGTCATAGCCCCTAAGGAGTTCCAATCCTCTTATTACTCTAAGGTTAAGATCCCTTTGAGTGAGCATAAATTGCAAAATTCTGTGGTCGGTGAAGACGTCAACATCCAACCCATACAAATAATGTCTCCAAATCCTCAAGGAAAACACCACCACCGCTAACTCAAGATCATGAGTCGGGTAGTTATGCTTATGCACCTTCAATTGCCTTGATGTACAAGCTATCACCCTAACATGTTTCCTAAGTACACAACCCCAACCCAAACTGAGAAGCATCACAATACACCACCAACCTATCTAAGCCATCCGGTAATGTAAAAACTGAAGCTGATGTAAGCCGACCTTTCAAGGTCTGAGAACTCGTCACACAATCATCCACCCATACAAATTGGCCTTCTTTCTAGTCAACTTGATCAACAAAGATGCAATAGATGAGAAACCTTCAACAAACTTTCCATCATAACCAGCTAACCTAAGAAAACTTCGAATATCCAAAGGAGCAAGCATGTCAAACCATGCACATCCTTCACCAACTCCCTTTATACCTCATCTATAAGATTGCTACAACATCTTCCTTCCCTGGATTGTATTATAAGATCAAAGTAACTCTCCCTATTCGATAGGGTAGGATGGAGATAAGAAAATAGGCACCATGGCATGATAAGAATCATGAAAAGGGAAATATTTCCTAAAACGCCTCGTAGCCCCCTTCCCATAGATGTGGCACACTTCACACCCATGAATAAGACTCTACTTGACGTGACATGTTGGACTTCGAGGACCATTTATAAACCTAGTGCGTTGGTACCATATTTGTCACTACCTGGATCTAGGGCCTAGAAGTGACACGGTGAATAGGAACTCGAGAGTTCCCAAACAAGCCCCAAAGTATCCAAATCCACATCATTGGTTGGGAAGCACATTCAAATAGTAAACACATAGTTCTAAGGGATGGGAAAGTAGGACTCATGCTATGGGGATATCGAAGGGAAAATGATTTACATGGATTCAGATAACACATAACATATAAGAACTAAGTGGCGAGTAAGTATGACTCACTCTATAGGGGCAATACGAGGCTTAGGATCTTTCACATTTCCACATCAAACATACATATATATCATTATTTCCATAATCAATCCATGATAGACATATCCAATAGATAATCGAAATCATAAGCTTTAAATACGACACATAACATATAGAATCTATGAGAGTCTACAAGAAGTCCAACAATGCCTCTAGTCATAAGATGGGATGGTGGTTTGTCCTTGGAAGATAGGAATCACCACAATATCAACTCTTTAAATTCGAGCTACCTATCAAGTGATGGATGATCGTAACACATGGTCCCTATATGGTAAAGTCATACAGACATAGAGTATGCTTTAGTACGTTTGAATGTAGTAAGTATGCTGACATGCAATGGATATGACTTATCAACCTCCATTTCAATGTTAGACTACAAGAGCACATAATATAGAAGGAATCATACACCCAAGGAAGAAGTATACAATATGCCATTAAATTATTGATGCTTGAATGAAATGATATTCGTATTTAGCAGGGCTGTGACCTCAACCGTAAAGAGTAAGACCAAGTGAGCTAGTACTTGGAATTCCGATGAAATACCCTCACCAGTACAGAGTTGGTCTACTTGCCAAACGTAAACCATACTTCAACTTAAGGGAACACCACCCATTTCGTATGAAGCAACCCCCTTACGGGAACACTACCCATGTTGGGAAGGATTTTCATATCATAACGTAATACTTCACCTAATGGGAACATCACCCATTTCCTATGAAGCAACCTTCCTTATGGGAACACCACCCACTTCGGATAGGATTCTCATAACATATGCTAGGCACATAGTTCGAGGAAAGGGAGAGGACCCTTAGGGATAGCCTTGACACCCCCAATCCATCGGTGCTAAGTCAATATCCCACGAGAATACATATAGTATATATATACATACTTTCAAAAAGCCAACAGTCATTTCGAAAGGGATCAATGCACATTTAGGCTCAAATGCCAAATCATAGCTTGTAGTTATAATATTGATGCAGAGGACTAGCTCGATTATAAATATTGAATGGTGCAAGCACCCAAAATGCTCAAAGAACCATAATCATAAGACATTCATGTGATAAAATTCTTGTCATAACCAATACCTTTTCAAAATTATATCAAAATTATTTCATAAAAACATAATTGGGCTTAACCCACTTCATAATTTCCATAAAAACCAGTGTTAATAAATGCAAATGTAATGAATGGTTTGAGAATAACATGTGTATTATATATTAAAGCTAAAGTGAATATTGTAATAAGAAATTGAAGTAAATCCATAATTAAATTCATATTTAAATCATAATATAAATCACCCATGCATAAATCAAGCTTTAAAGGGGACATGCACATTCATAATTTCATAATCTCAATGAAAACTATAATATAAGGACTTGAATCAACTTAAAATCATCAATAAAGTAGAGTCCATATATCAATTGAATTTAATAAAATCAAATAATGAAAGCTCACATTTAAAGTAAGTTAAAATTCATGAAAATCAATTGAAAAAAGTTTGGGACTTCTTGGTTGAAAGGGGCCAAGAATCAATCCCACATACCTTGAATAGGAAGATGAATTTGAGAAGAATCTAACTTGAAGTTGAATCCTCAATTGAATCCCTAGCTTGAGTCTTGAGAGAATAACTTAGAGAGGATTTTTTTAGGAATTTATTTTGGAGTGAGAGTATTTCTAATGAGAATGAATTAAAATGAAAAGATTTCGGCTAATTTAGGGGTCTAGGATAGGAGAAAATGTCATAAAACACCCTTAGAATAACCCAAAATTACGTATGTTCCATTAATGATACGGAATTAAAAATCTGCATAGATTCCCTGCATAGACGGGTTTTACAAAAATGGGCATAACTTCTTGATCAAAACTCGAATGAGCCGAAACCAGTTGCATTGGAATGATGATTCAAAGAGATCAATTTGATAGGTTATGGGCCACCCAGTTCCTTTTGTGCTAAGAGATATGCTCATTTAAAGTTGACCCTTCTATCGGTACTTGTGAAAAACTTAGCCAATGAAATTCCATTAAACTTGACTTAATGTAGGAGACCCATGATGACCTTAAACTACATAATTAAGATTTAATTGAAGGCTTGAAAGTGAACTTAGTTTGAACATATAGGTACCATACTTAGAATTTTTCAACGAAGTCACCTTCATGGGAGGCCACACGGGCTGTGTAATGTCACACGGGCCGTGACACTGCTCGTACCCGTCTCCTTAGAAAAATTCCACGATGGTGATTCCATATGTGGAAAAAGTCCACTCTGGAAGCCTTACGGGTTGTCATACGGGCCGTGACACCCCACACGAGCCGTGTGCCTGGCCGTGTAACCATACTTGATCCCAAAACTGTGGGATTTCATGCCAAGGCCACCATATGGCCCCCCACACGTTCCGTGAAGTGTCACACGGACCGTGAGGGGTGCAAGTGTAGTGTGCCTTAGTTTAAAACACCACATTTAAGGGCCAAATATCCTCCATAGACCAAGGGCCACTCCGTGAAGGCTCCATGCGGGTTGTGTGACCTCACACGGACTATGAGGCCTCCCATGAAGTGTCATCCTGGTCCAAAACTTTTCTGAAATCAAATGTTCATGCTTTATTGAGGTCGTAAAAATTTTGAGTCCTTACAATTATTGAGAAGCTTATCAATGGAACAAAAAACGTTAGTTCTTTTTGATGTTTAAATGGTTTTAAAAATTTTTAATTAAAAAATCCAATGGGTCAAGATTTATTAACAAAGCTATCTAGAAAATTGAATTCAACCCAAAGTGCTATAACCAACAAAAAATCATCCAAAGTAACTAAAAAAAAGGTAAGTAGAAAGAAATAGGAAAGAGGAAAATCGTAAGAGAGGAAAGATGGAATTTGGGAGGTCACAACCCTTTGTTCGTCTCCTACATGGTCATCGGACCTAAAACTTCTCTTTGTACAGCTCTGATTGAAGTGGTTGGATGCTAAATCAACGGTTGAATCTTCACTAGGTATGTTTCTTGATCGTAAAATTTGCAACTCATCGTAGCTGAAGAGAGAAGAGGTCTCTTGTTTCTGTAATGATCTTGAAGGTTATTTTTGGTATTATTGACCAAATTACTATTTTTCCCTTCTTGATAGTTTCTTTGCGTCATATTTGGTCAAGTCTGGAAGTCGAATTTTCAAAATTTGGTAAAAATCTTTAGTTTTGTAAAAGAAAGAGTTTTTCAAAGATTGAAATTTGGAAAATTTGAGTTTTCTAGTCATTCTAAGTTTCGAGTATTGGTTTGAAGTTCTGTCGATTCCATCAGCTTCAAAATATCAAATCTTGTCCAGGAGAACTTGCAGAACTGAATTTGGAGTTAAAACGGAGATTTTAGGCCCAAAGTTGCATTTCTAATTCATTTGGATTATAAGTTTGACTTTGGTAAATATTTGGAGTTTGAAGGCTTGGATCAAAATTTCGTCAGTTCTAGTAGTTCTAGATGATGAAACTAACGCTAGAAATGATTTTGTTGTAACTTTTAGAGCTTTCGTGAATATTTCGAGAAACTAGTTTAGATGATCTTTCTCTGAATATTTCGAGAAACTAGTTTAGAGGATCTTTCTCTGGTTCAAGGCCACAGAGGTTTCAAACTCGATTTTTGATGATTCCATTAAGTCTCGATTTTCATTTTTGGTAGGGTAACATATTTGGTTGGTTATCACAGGGTTTTGAAAGAATCCTCGAGGGTTTAATTCTCATTTTAGTTGTCTTGTGTTGTTGGTTTTTTCTGTTGTTTCTAGTGCAGGTTAAGTTACACTCTCTACATTCACGCCCTTAACTCTCCGTTAACGGAGGTTAATTACCTTAGACATCCGCGTTCACACGAACGAGACCGCGTTTATGGAGTTGTGAGAGTAGACTCCATAAGCCTCCACCTTCGTGGAAACTTATCCGCGTTTGCGGAGTGCAGTAATTCTATAAGCCTTTGCGTTTAATGTTTGTTCATGTTCGTGGATGTTTGTCCGCATTCGCGAGGTGTTACATATGCCTAAACCAGTGAATTCTTTTAAAGACATATTTGGTCACCTATGTCTACATCATAAAATGATGTAGGTTCAAAGGACGTCAGTACCTGGAATGTATGAGCATATAAAATAGCCAAAATGGGGGACTTAGGATAAGACTATACTCAAAGTAACTAAAACATGTCTCAAAATAGGATAGCATAAGTATTAAATAAAGTGTATGTCGAAATTAAAAACATATGCTGAAACTCTGTATGCAAAAATTTGTTTACTTTAGCTTGGGAGTTTTTCTAATCGACAACCACCACCTATGAGCCTCGTGATGGTACAATGTCATGCCCACGCTGCTAGAGACATCCCATATTTTGCCAGGGTAAAGGACGAAAATGAGGGGAGTGGATCTATCTCAAAACTGGGCCATCTCAATGGCAATGAGGAGTTGTACTCTTGGTACAATCCTACACTTCACTGGCTACGTAGTTTATGAGTTCATGTTATTGTTGCACTCACTTATATCGGTGTTCAATACTATTTTGAATATAACTTTTATAAAGCTCATAACTTTAGGAGTAAAAATTCTCAAAATGCCTTTTTAATCTTTTGGGACTTAGCACAGCTTTAACTTTTTTCAATTCTTTTTCAATTTGTCTCTTTTCTTTGATTGACAGATCTATCAATTCAATGGTTCTTAAAAACAAAAATTACTACTCAGCTATTTGTAAATACAAATGCTTTGATTACTCCTTGAACTCAACTCCATACTATAAACATAATGGTTTTCATGAAATATATATCTCGGGTTCCTACAACTGCAACCTTAATCATGAAACCTTGACTTAATAACTTACTTTAGTAGTGAAATCAGTAAAGACCATAATTTTTATCATGAAAAATACATGAACAAGTATTTCAATGAAATTAAGTAGTAATGGAGAAAACTTGATCTTGGGTAGAGACCGATAGTTAAAGATGCTAAACTAAACGTAGGATAACTTTTGGAGGGCCATACATACTTGTGGGACTTAGGTTCTTGAAGAAATTTGAAGAAAGTGCTTGAAATCCCTAGCTTTTGCCATTTTGAAACTACATTATGAGTTTGGAGAGTGTTTAACATTAATGATTTGAAGAATCACATTTTAGGGGTTTAATTAGGTAAAAACTGACAAGTTAAGGCTTAAAGAGTGAGAAAAGATTAAAATACCTATATTTGGATTACGAGTCCATCTACGGCCATAGAAGTTACTATGGCCCATAGGAATCCATCCGTAAGTTTTTGGATTAATTTTGGGGTTATTGGATCGATTCTAGGGGCCTAATCTATGGCTCGTAGAAGTTTTTATGACCCATAGTTGAGACCGTAAGTTCTGGGACTCAAAAATGAACTTGCAGAAGTTTTTCTACGAGTTGACAGTACGAGTTTTATTTCAGTCTACAACCCATAAGTCAAGGTCATAGAATAACTCTGCACTGACATTCTGTAGTAAAATGTCATAATTTTTTACTCCGAACTCCAAATGAGGTGAAATCAGTTGGTTGGAAAGCTAGTTCAAAGAACTTTCATTTAGTAGGTCATAGGCGACCTTATTCTTTGTGTGCTAAGAGTTATGGTCATGTAAAGTTTACCCTTGCATAATTCAAAGAAAAACCTTAACCTGTAGAGAGGTTTTGAACTCAATTAAGTACTAAGGGTCTCTCATGACCCAAATTCACTTCCAACACACATCCCACCTATATTAATGATCCTTAAAATGTAAGTACAAGCATTACTAGGTTCAATCTTATGTATTTGCAATCACACATTCCAAGATCTTAAGAGCAGAATTGTGAGGTGTTACACAACGCGCGGTCAACACGTGGTAATCAACCCCTTTTTGGCTTAAAATACCCATATTTTGGGTTGAGTTTAACTTGGGTGCACTGTCAGTGTACAAGATTCTTACACCATTTGGTAATATTAACCAACTATTATAGGTTACCAAATAGTATTTTTTTTAGTAATTTTTATTTATTTATTTATTTATTTATGTTTAAAAAAATAAAACATTATTATTATTTTTTCTTTATCTTCTCTATTTCTCTTTGTTTCACCGTCTGTATTCCTCTTTGGCAAATAATCTAGCTAATTCTTTTCATTGGCTTCTTCTACCACAATTATCTTTCTTCTTAATAATTCTTCAAGCATATATACCCATTTTTTTCTCCTTCACTATGCATTCTTTTGTGCATTCTTTTTCAATCCTTAACAATTGAATTTTTATATTTACCACAAAAGATAACTATTGGTTATAGGATTTATTTATTTTGTTTTCACAAAATTAAGTATTTTTTGAAGTGTTCGCTTTATTTTTCCATTGTTGTATTTTTCATAAAACATGAAAAATTTCTTGAATAATTCCCAATATCTTCCATCTCTTTCAAATATTTTCTTTTTTATTGCACATTATATTATAATCTATACTATATTAAAAGCACGAAGGTCCTTATAAAGGTTGTTTGAACTTTTTACCCTTCATCGAAAGACTCTTTTAGACAATATCATCTTTTTATTATTATTTGCAATTTTTACTTCATTATATTTAACATATATATATTTGATACAAATTAATACATGTACATGATTTTTTTTAAATGAAATTGGGATTTTATTAATAAGACATCATCAACACACTCATTCAGACCCATTGCCCAAATCTAAAAATAAAACTAAGCCAAACGCAAAAACAAGTCTAGGCGGCCCACAAAAGGCCCAGTATATCCGTTTATAAATCTAAACCTATTACTAGGGTTTCTTAATCTATCTTTCTTCTCCTCTTCCCCTATCTGAAATATTGCCTCCATAGGAAAACTCTTCTCTTTGATTCCTCCTTCTCTAGGTAATCAACCTCCATTTCTTGATTACATTCTTGCTTTCACTATCAGCTATCCAAGTAAGTATTTAAGGATGTTCATCAATTGTTTTTCCTTGGTTCCTTTTTCTTTTTACTGGCTTTGTCTTTCTTCTTGTTGCGTTAACAGGTCTACTAGGTAGTACTCGCTTCGTTTTGTGACTAAGGCTTGGTATTGGGTGTAGATCTCCCTCACTGGTATGTTCTTTATCTCTCTGAATATCTTATACTTGTACATGATTCCTAAACATAGAGGAGACTCCTAAATATGCCAGAAACCTGGTTTTGCCCGTTACTTTGAATGACAAAACCTCTATAATATTAATTAATATCCTTTTTAGTTTATGAATCTTTTAATATTGAGTTATTTCTTTTACTAAACTTCTAAAATACAAAGAAAAAATATAACTTCAAAATCAACTAAGTTTTATACATTAATTTCTTTCCTATTTCAACTATATATACTATGTAAAGTTGTTTTTTCTGCAATAATGTAACAACATGATTCTAAGTTAAAATCAAATAGAGAAAGAGAAAAGATGAGAATGAAGAAAAGTAATTGGAACACAAACTTGTGTGGAAGAATTAATAAGAAATTAAACTACATGATTATTTCTAATGGAGATATCTACAGTTGATTTTGTCCCTTTAGAATAACTCTATCCTCCTCCAAGAGTCACTATTAATACTTTGATATTTTATATGCCAATAGTAAAGTCTGATTTTGTTACTGTTGTGGAATTTTTGTGCTTTGTTTCCAAGTTTAGCAAAATTAGTTTTGGCATTAGTTGGACGAGAAAACTTGCAATGTATTTTTGATAGTTTTATTTTTTCACTCACTTTTGTTTGTCTAATTTAAACTTTGCATGCTCCTTAAAAGATAATGACTAAAATGAGTACTTTACTAGAATATTCATATTAATTGATGTATAATTTTAAGTGTAAGGAAATAATTTAGCAAATAAAACATTAATGTTGAAAAAATATACATAATCTTACTTGACAGGACACTCATGCAAAAAACGTACACTAAACTAGTTATTATTATAAATGAGAATGTCATGTCATAAATGTTCTTGAAATAAAATGAAAGATGAAAAAAAAAAGAATAAAACCAAAAAGAAAATACAAGAATTGCAACACCATCATTTTACCGTTATCATTGCAATACCTACGATAAAGGGAGGGAGGGAGGGAGAGAGAGAGAGAGAGGAGGACTAGAAAGAAAATGATCTAAAAATTGGGAAGGAATTTGGATTATAGAATAATTAAGATTCAAATTACATTTAATGTTTTTCTAAACATAACTATGTTCTTTTGAAAAGGTGTAAATGTTACTTGAAAAAATTCCGGTAATTATCTTTAAAGTTACCAAATGGTGTAAAAAAACCTTTTATACAGACAGTGCATTTTAATGTAAACTCTTTTAGTTTTCCTCCTCCGTTTTCTCAATTTTTACTATTGTTACTCAATTGGAGGTTAGGAGAGACGATTTTTGAAGCAATTATTTTGAGGAAATTCGTTGGGGTAAGTCTCTTTATCATTTTGAAATTATTTCCTAACATTTTCATCTTCTAAAAATATTTTAAAATCAAGATTTCAAAGTGGGTGTTGGGATTTATTTCCCCAAATTTCAAAATTAGTAATTTTATGATTTCGAGGCTCTTTCCTGCTCAATGGTTTTTTTAACCATGAGTTTCTTGTGACTTGTAGAAATCAATTTTATCAGAAATTTTCAGATTTGGACATTTAGAAATGTGAGCAATTTTTGAACCATTTTGCCCCTGATTTTGAACCCTTGCAATATATGTGTGTCGTTCAACTCCTTGTGACGTGTACTTTTTATTCTTTATAGTGAAAATTAATTTGGAGTTGGAATTTAAGTGGAATTCTCGGTTAGAGTGTTCCGATGTGGTTTCGACTGTTGAGGTTGGTTTGGCTAATCCTTCTTTCTAGTGATGTTGGGCAATTGAATATTCTTATTCTATAATATATGGAATGGAGTCACATCATATATTGGTATTGAGAATCCCTATTGTGTTGTCCATGTGAGGTTTTGTATATGATTATGATTGTTTTGTGAACGTGAGACTTCTAGAATTTGTTATATTGTGTACTTAATTAATATATTATACTTGTGAAATGTAATACTTGGGATGACTTGTGAATTTATCATGCTTGTGTAATGACATTCATGGGAGTTTATCATACTTTGATAATGAAATGATTGGCAAACTGAGATACTCATGAAATGATTTGAGAAATGTGATATATTGTGAAACGAGATGCTCTGAGGCATGAAATGAATTGGAAAATGTGATACATTAAGAAATAAGATGCACTGAGGCATGCTGTGAATTGAGAAATGTGACATATTGTGTAATTAAATGTGTTGAGGCATGAAATGATTTGAGAAACAATATACTTACGGAAAATTGTTGTTTGAAACATAATTTGGGAGCCTAGGAGATGTTTTCCGAAGGATAGTTTCTTGTTTTCTTTTGAAGAGTATTCTTCCCATTGAATTTGACGAGGGTGTTTATCATGAAACTTGAGTTTTGTGAATGTTATTACTCTGCGACTTGTATTGAGTAACTGTGCTCCTCTATTTGTGATATTGACATACATTCATCCTCATACATGCACATAACATGAAACATGGGAAGTGAAATTGTGACAACCTTTTTTTACGAAAAATGCAACATTTTTAAAACCTTTGTATCTTTAGTCCCTGACCGAGATAGTTATAAGGAAGGGTAGTAGATCCATTATGTCACGAATCGATTTCTGAAGCCGTGATGGCACCTACCTTAACCCCCCTCCCCAGTACATCCTAACCCATAACATAGAATAAATGTAACGGGTAATAGGTGGGAAACTAGTGATGCAGAAATAACATAAACAAAAAGGACAAGGTAAATATATATATATATATATATATATATATATATATATATATATATATATATAATAAAAATAGAGTCTCTTCCAAGACTTGGAAATCACTAGTACAAAGCTAATAGACATAATAAACTAAGTACAAGTCCCAAAAGTGGACCAAAATAAATACAACATAAATTCTAGTCTCAAAATATACAAAAGATAGGTCAAACGTACAGATGGATACTAAAATGATTCAACAGCGCCTGATGCTTACCTTGGTCTCTGAAACTAGCTGTCGCAAGCTGGACCTGGTCACTAGTGATAGCTAGTGCTCGGACCTACATCACAAAGATTATGCAGAGTGTAGACTAAGCAAGAAAGATAAAGACAATATGAAAAGGGAGAATGAAAACCTACACAAGAGTCAGAATGTATATTTTATGATAAAAGACTAACACCAAGGGTAAATCCACTAAATCTAGTAAAGAATACTACCCTAGCTATACCTGAACAGGTCACCATAGGCTCGAACAAGACACACATGTGCAATTTTAAGTAAAACCCGAGCTAACCCCCATAAGCCCACCGAATACATAGAATTTCTATCCAATAGAGGGTAGGACTAGGGTTCTCTAAGAGTGAATGCCTAGGGACAAGTTTGGGACTTTAACTAGAACCTATCCTATTTATCCGATAATAAATGGAGGGACTCGAAACCACCAATGGTCAATCTTAATAACATAGGGGAGCACCCCGGTACTCTGACATATGTATCTCAATGCATCAATGATCAAGGAACCCAAGGCTCAAAAGATAATCAATAAGGGGTGAGACTTGAACCCACAATATGCAATAGTGGGGTTGGCCGCATTCTCAAATGGTGTACTATCAAGATAGCGACTCAAACCCTCAAATGAGTGAGTAATCAGGATACGAATAAACTTTCCATACTCCTCGATAGATACACTTATCAAATCTTCCTTTACAACAGGCACAACTAAGTCAGGAACTGTCACGCCTTGAGAGAGTATCCTTGCAGTGGCCCGCACTTAGAGACTATTGCTAGCCCTCAACCGAACCACTCAGCCTTATCACATTTGTTCAATCATATTCTTGTAGCGAGTAACATTAATGAATAAGAATACTTAATAATAAAAGGGCCAAAGGCTAAACAAGCTATCCATCAACTGAATAAAACTAGAGTGAAAGAAACTAGTCAGAAATAACATCAAGTCACAACTCAACAGTCTAGTCTATGAAGCCTCTAAAACATCTAATTAAGTGGTTCCAATGATAGACCCATGGCTACCTCAAAATAAAATAAAAAGGCTAAACTCAATGCTAGAAGGAAAAACATGATATCCAACGAAAGTAGGGGAGGACTCACCAATCAGCTTAATGCAAGTAGGTCCTCAATGAAGCGCCTGTTGATGACCTCTAGTACCTGCCTCTGCATAATGAAAGATGCAGGCCCAAATGTACGCCAGTACGTGAAATGTACAAATATGTAAAATGGTAGGAAGAACATGTAAAGGAAGAATAACATCAACTCAAATAGCTCAACTCAAGAGGTAGAAAACTCAATCATCATGTCAAGAGTCTATAGTAATAATGAAATTTCTACAGTGACTACTCATCTATCATCTATGTCCCATCCACTCAGTGTACTATCGAGGCCTATTTGGGTGTTTTTCTAACCAACAACCATCACCTATGAGCCGGTGATGATACAATGAAGCGATGTCATTGACACATCTATCCAATACCTTGCCAGGGTATAGGAAATCCCACCAGTGGATCCAAAATCAGTAACATCAAGTCCTCTTTTTGGGGCAGTAGGTAACATCCAATTTTATAGTTCAATCCTCTCCTACGCCAGCTACATAGTTCTTGAGTTCAAGTTGGACTTACGCTTAGTCGGTTCGGTTCTCTATAGTCCTCCCAAGACTCAATATGTTCATAAGACATCAACCCTATGGTTAAATCATTCATCTAGTCTCATTGGACATTTGTCAACTCGATCCATCACATCAACCATCAACTCTTTAGTTAGATTCTTTTATGACTCAACTCTTGACTCATAAAGACTCCATCATGCATTATTCTAACTCATGGCATTCAGGCAAACAAATGTAGAGTTAAATCATTTAGGGATTCCATAGACTCTTTAGGCTCAAATTATACTCATGATGCTCATTTAAGTGAAGTATATAAGAATAACAAGAATTCATGCTAGGGTTCATATTGTAAGGTACAATAATCTAATTCATAAAAACATTATTTCATCAAGGTCATGTAGAAATACATTAGAATTTAAGAAAATACTTCAAGAAACATTCATGGGAGACTTAATTCACTCGCAACTCCATCAATCTGGGTTATGGGGCACATGGAAGAATAAAATCCATGTAATGATTAACCATACATACCTAGAAGCATTGAATTTTGAAACAACTTGGAAGAATTCCCAAGGTTTCGTTTCAAACCCTAGTCTTTTTCTCCTTTAAACCCTTGCTCTAAGATTGAGAGAGTGTTTTAGCATAAAAAGGTTTAACAAACATGTTTAGGGCTTTATTTAGCAGTAAAAATGTCAGTTTTAGGCTTTGAAAGGGTGGGAAAAACCAAAATAACCTTTCATAAAAAGCTATCAAAAGTCGTCTACAGACCTATCTACGACCCCTAGAAACTTCCACGGCCAGTAGGGACCCTTCTATAAACGTTTGGGAAAATTTTGGGGTCTTTGGATCACTTTCACGAGCCCAAACTATGGCGAATAAAAGTTTCTACAACCCGTAGATGGGTCCATAAAGTGTGGAAATAAAAATTAATTTTCAGGAACTTTTTCCACGAGTTAGCAGACGGGCCGTACTTTTTTTCATGTCAAATATTAGGTTTCGTATTTCCTCTCTGCTCTGGCAGTCTTCAGTAAAAACAACCATAATCTTTGACTTCAAACTCCAAATGAGGTGAAATCAGTTACATTGGAAAGATAATTCAAAGACCTTCATGTGTTAGGTCATGAGCCACTTAAAGCTTTGTGTACTAAGATTTATGATCATTTAAAGTTTACCCTTGTATAATCTAACATTAGAAACTCAATTTATAGAAAATGTTCTAAACTCGACTAAGTACTAGAGGTCTTTTATGACTCTAATTCACTTCCCACATATAAGAATGAGGCTTGAAACATGGGTACATGTAGGAATAGAGTTATGGGGTTTCACAATATCTTCCTCTTGGGATCGTTCGTCCTCGAATGATGAGCGACTAGGAGACCTATCAAGAATGAACTCAAATACTCGGACACTCGAATACTCATACTCCATAAATCAACCTCCACTAAGGATTTAGAATTAAAAGACTACTTATAAAATCATTATTAGACACTAATACAATTAAAGACATGCATACTCAAACATACACTCAAGAGGAGAATCAACTCAGAGGTAAAAACTCAACTCAACATCGGGAAAGTAACTCAGAGAGTATAAATGAATTATTACCATCAATTTCATCATTAGAAGACATCAATAGGTGAGGGTATCTTTCCTTCATATCCTTTAGCTTGCCATGTATCCTCTTCAAGGGATTGACTTCTCCACAACACTTTTACAAAAGCAACCTTTTTAGTTCTCAACTTGAGAACTTGACGATCAAGGATTTGGATAGGGATATCGTCATAACTCAAACTATCCTTCATTCCAATGATTCCAACAGGCACAACCAAGGACGGATCTCCCAAATACTTCTTAAGCATAGAAATGTGAAAGACCGGATGGATGACTGCTAGCTCTTGTGGTAGCTCCAACTCATAAGCTACATTTCCCACTCTCTTCACAGTTCATTGGGACCAATGTATTGAGGACTCAACTTTCCCTTCTTCCTAAACTAATCACACCCTTCGTGGGTGACACTTTCAAGTATACCCAATTTTTTACTTCGAACTTTAGGTCCTTTCTCCTAACATCAATGTAGGACTTCTGGTGACTCTGGACGGTTCTCAATCTTTCTTGGATAATCTTTACCTTCTCCATAGCCTGATGTACTAATTCTGGCCCAATCAACCCTCCTTCACCTACCTCGAACCATCTAATCAATTATCTACATCTCCTCCATAGAGGGCCTCAGAAAGAGTCATGTGGATGCTCGAATGAAAGTGGTCATCCCAATTAACTTTGAAGTCAATGATGCAAGCCCTCAACATATCCTACAAAATCTGTATCATCTGTTCTGCCTGAATATCAATATGATGGTGGAAAATAGTACTAGGGTTCACCTTTGAACCTAGCCCTTTCTAAAAGGACTTCGAAAATTGGGAAGTAAATTGAGCTCCTTTATCTGATATGATGGATCAGGGAACTCCATGCAGTTTGAAAATCTCTTGGATATACAATCGAGCATAGTCCTCTGTCGTATTAGTAGTCTTTACTGCTAAAAAGTGTGCTGATTTAGTCATCCTATCAACAATCACCCAAATCGAATCATGTTGTTTGCGTGACCTTGGTAAGCCTGTTATGAAATCCATATTGATTATCACCCACTTCTATTCTGGAATTTCAAAATTCTGGGCCACTCCATGTTGCCTTTGGTGCTCAACGTTTACTTGTTGGCAGTTTGGGAACTTAGAAACAAAGTATACAATGTCTCTCTCCATCCCACTCCACCAATAAACCTCTCTCAAATCATTGTACATTCAGTAGACCCTGGATGAATAGAATATCTAGAGTTATGGGCTTCTGACATGATCCTCTCTCAAATACCATCGACATCTGGAACACACAACCTACTTTGGTATCTTACTACCCCATCTCCCCCTTTGATGAATGCCATCACTTTCTGCTTATGTACATATTCCTTCAATTAGAGTAAGATGTGATCTCGATCTTGCTTCTTCTTTACCTTTACTACAAGGGATGATGTAGACCCATTATGGATAAGTATTCTACCTTCGCAAGGTTCATTAGTTGAATTCCCAATTACGCTAGTTTGTGCACCTCTTTGGCTAACTCTTTCTTCTCTTCTTCCACATGAGTTGTCTTTCACATAGACAACTTGCAAAGAGCATCAAAAACCACATTAGCTTTACCTAGATAGTAAAGTATGCTTATGTCATAGTCCTTGAGCAGCTCAAACTATCTCCTCTATTGCAAGTTAAGCTCTTTCTGGGTGAACGCATATTGCAGACTCTTATGGTTTGTGAATAAATCAACATGTGCTTCATATAATTAGTGGCGCCAAACTTGAGTGCAAATACCATCGCATCTAATTCTAAGTCGTGAGTTGGATAGTTTCTCTCGTGGTTCTTGAGTTCTTTTGGAAGCATAGGCTATGAACTTACCTCTCTGCATCAGAACATATCCCAATCCCACTCTAGAAGCATCACAATAGAACATAAAATCATCAGTCCCCTCAGGAAGAGTCAACACTGGCAGTCGTCAATTTGGGTTTCAACTCTTGAAAACTCTTCTCACACTCGTCGGACCATTGAAAATTGTCTTTCTTTTGAGTCAGCTTATTCTATGGTGAGGATATAAAAGAGAATGCCTCAACAAACCTATGGTAGTAACCAACCAAACCCAAAAAACTCCTTATGCTAGAGGTGGGTCTAGGCCAGTTCTTAACTGCCTCAATCTTCTGCATATCCACTCGAATACCATCACCCGAGACAACATGTCCCATAAATGACACAAAAGTTTAGCCAGGACTCACATTTTGAAAATTTACCATACAACTCCTTATCCTTGAGGGTCTAAAGAACAATTCGAAGGTGATCGACATGCTCTTCCTCATCTCTGGAGTACACCAAAAAATATCATTGATGAACACAATCATGAACATATCAAGGTAATACCTGAATACTCTGTTCATCAAGTCCATGAAAGTGGCAGGAGCATTAGTCAATCCGAAAGATATTACCAGAAACTCAAAGTCACCATATTGGGTTCAAAAAGTCATCTTCAGGATGTCACATTCTCTCACTTTCAACCGGTGATAGCCTAATCCGAGGTCTATCTTAGAGAAAATAGTGGCACCCTGAAGTTGGTCAAACGAGTCATCGATCCTTGGAAGGGGATATTTTTTCTTAAATGATCACCTTATTCAACTGGCGATAATCTATAACATTCTGAGGGAACCATCTTTCTTTCGCACGAACAGGCTCGCAACACCCCATGATGAGACACTCGCCCTAATAAATCCCTTATCCAAGAGATCTTTCAATTTCTCTTTTGGTTCTTTCAACTCTGTAGGAGCCATTCTAATAGCAGAATAGAGGCAGGATGGGTATCAGGGAGAACATCGATCCCAAAATCAATCTCCCTATCAAGAGGGACTCCCGGAAAATTATCAGGGAAGACCTCAGGGACGTCATTGACAACTGGAACTAAGTCAAATGGTGGAGCCTCTACATCATTAGCCTTAACTCGTACGAGGTGATAGATACATCCTTTGGAAATTAATTTTCTGGCCCTAAGGTAGGAAATAAACATACCCTTGGGCACTATGGAACTAACCTTCTACTTTATAAAGGGCTCATTTGGAAATTGGAATTCGACCATCCGGGTTCTACAATTGACAGAGGCATAACGAGCGTAAAGGCAGTCCATGCTAGGAATCACATCAACATCAATCATCACTGACTTAACTAAGTATGCCAAAGTATCTCTATGATAGAGAGATACCGTGAAATCTCTATGTACCCTTTCAACTAGGATGGACTCACCAATAGGAGTAGAAACACTAAAGGGCTCAAGAAGACATTCAGGAAGGATCCCAAACTTACTAGCCACATATGGAGTTACAAATTATAAAGTGACACCTTGGTCAAGCAAGGCATATATATCATAAGAAAAGACTCGAAGCATACCTGTGACAACATATAGTGCAACTTTTTGATCCCGTTCATTTCCCATCACATACAGATGGTTTGTACCACCACTCGTATTAGTTGTGGAACCTCTCTATGGTATTTTTGAAGACTGAGCTTTATTACCTCCATCCGCCCACCTCCTCATTGGGCACTCATTCTAGAAGTGACCAGTCTGTCTGCAACTATAGCAAGAATTTTTGCCCTCACTGAACTCACCTAGATGGAGTATACTACACTTGCCACATAGTGGTTTCCCCTCGAACCTTGAGCTCTGGAATTTTGATAACCCTAAGACTTCTGATCAAACCTATAACTCAGAGTTGGTGCATAGTTCGAAGACCTCTTCTGAAAGTAGGACCTGTTCCCTTACCTTTCTTATGATGGCTAGGCTCATGCCCAACTGACTTAGCCTTTTCGCTCAAGTGCTCCTCTCTATCCCTCTTCTTGTCCTTTCATGTTTCTGCACATAGACCATATGCCTAGAGATGTCTATGTCCAAAATCAGCAATGTCGCTTTGCACTCTTTTTTCACATCTTTGCCCAAGACGGATACAAATTTTCTCATTCTAGATCTCATGTACAGGACCATCTTTGGAGCATACCTAGATAGGTGTATGAACTTAAGTCTATATTCTTTGACAGTCATCCCCTACTGCTCATGTTGACAAACTGATCAACCTTTGCTTTTCTCAAATCTCGTGGAAAGAAATGATCAAGAAAGACACTCTCAAGAATCTTCACAAATGGTAGGCTCAGCATCCTCACCTTGACTTTCTTCCCATTAATTGTGCAAGACATTTTCCACATCCATAAGTTGATAGGAAGCAAGTTCAACTCTCTTAATTTCTGCCGCATGCATGGCTTTAAACACCTTCCATATCTCATCAATGAAATTTTAGAGGTCTTCCTCAACCATAGACCCTATGAAGACTGGCAAGTTCATCCTCTGAAAATCTCTAAGTCTCATCGCAATAGTTAGCTCTTGGGAGCTAAAATTAGGATCTTGTGAACTCCGATTCCCACTCTGGGTAGCTACCAGTTGTGTGAGCATAGTGATAACTCCTCTAAGTTAGCCTCTCTAGTAGGAGTAGGTGAAATAGTAGGTGCCTGGGGAGACCTAATGACTCTAGCACGTCGACCCCAACCTCTCGTCTCTATCTGAGGAGGCACCTCTAGTGGGGGATTCTCAGTATTGCGAGTTGAAGCATCTCTTTGGGTGGAGGTACACTTAGGAGGCATGATATGCAAGTGCATAATGCATGAGTTAGATAGATACTTTAATAGAGTGAAACTCTATCACATAAACTCTAAATACAAGAAAGTGTAACAATTCCTAATAGCTTATAGGCTCCTGGTTATAAATTATGGTGCACAACACACCTATAAACAAGACTATACTAGACACGGCTTCATAGACTCCCCAGGAATCTTGAACTCTGTGCTCTGATAACAAGTTTGTCACGCCCCGAAAGGGTACAGCGGTGTCGGCACTCAAAGACTGTTGCTAGCACCAAAGCAAATCACTCGGCCTCATCACATTCATTTAATCATATTCTAGTAGCATTAAAGATTAATGAATGACAATACTTAAAGAAACAAATGCCAACCGATAATAAAAGGGCCAAAGTTCAAACAAGATATCCATCAACTGAATAAGACTAGTGTGAATGAAAGTAGTCAGAAATAACATCTGGTCATAACTTAATAGTCCATTCTATGAAGCCTCTAAAACATCTGACCAAGTGGTACCAATGACTGAACCATGGCTGCTTCAAAATAAAATAAAAAGGCTAAACTTAGAGCTAGAAGGAAAAACATGATATCCTCCGAAAGTAGGGGAGGACTCACCCATCAGCTTAATGCAAGTAGATCCTCAATGGGGCGCCTATTGATGATCGCTTGTACCTGCCTCTACACCAATAAAAGATGCAGGCCCAAATGGACATCAGTACGTGGAATGTACGAGTATGTAAAATGGTAGAAGGAACATGTAAAGGATAATAACATCGAATCAAATAACTCAACTCAAGAGGTAGAGAACTCAATCATCATGTTAAGAGTCTAAGGTAATAACATAATTTAGGCAATGACTACTCATCTATAATCTATGTTCCATCCACTCAGAGTACTATTGAGGCTTATTTGGGAGTTTCTCTAACCAATAACGATCACCAATGAGCCGGTGATGATACAATCAAGTGATGTCGTTGCCACATCTATCCAATACCTTACCAGGGAATAGGACATCATATCAGTGGATCCAAAATCATTAACATCAAGTCCTCCTTTTGGGACAATAGTATAGATCCAATTTTACAGTTCAATCCTCTCCTACGCCAGTTACATAGTTATTGAGTTTGTGTTGGACTTATTCTTACTCAATTCGGTGCTCAAGACTCAATATTCTCATAAGACATCAACCCTATGGTTAACACATTCATCTAGTCTCACTAAACATTTGTCAATTGAATCCATCAGATCATTTATCAACTCTTTGGTTAGATTCTTTTAAGGTTCAACTCTTGACTCATAAATACTCCATCATGCATCATTCTAGCTCATAGCATTTAGGAAAACAAATATAGAGTTAAAGTATTTAGGGATTCCATAGACTCTTTAGGCTCAAATTATACTCATGCATGCTCATTTAAGTGAAGTATGTAAGAATAAAAAGAATTCATGCTAGTGTTCATGTACTAAGGTAAAATCATCTATTCAAGTTTTAATTCACAAAAATAGTAATTTATGCAAGATTATGTGAAAATACATTAGAATATAAGAAGAACCTTCAAGAAACATTCATGGGAGACTCAATTCACTCAAAACTCCATCAATCCGGTTTATAGGGCACATGGAAGAACAAAATCCATGTTTTTGTTAGCCTTATATACCTGGAAGCTTTGAATCTTGAAACAACTTGGAAGAATTCCCAAGTTTTCGCTTCAAACCGTAACCTTTTTCTCCTTTGAACCCTTGCTCTAAGTTTGAGAGAGTGTTTTAACATAAAAAGGTTGAACTAACATGCTTAGGACTTTATTTAGTTGTAAAAACATCAGTTTTAAGCTTTGAAAGAATGGGAAAAGGCCAAAATAACCTTTCTTATAAAGCTATCAAAAGTCATCTACGGGCCCATCTACAGCCCGTGGAAACATCCATGGTCTGTAGGGACCCATCCGTAAAATTTTGAGCAAATTTCCTGGTCTCCAGACCACTTTCATGAGCCTAATCTACGGCTGTTGAAGTTTCTATGACCCGTAGATGGGTCCGTAAAGTCTAGAACCAAAAATTAAATTTTCAGTAATTTTTTCCATGAGTTAGCAGACAGGCTTTACTTTTTTCCCGGGCCTAAATTAGGTGTCATATTTCCTTTATTCTGTGGCAATCTTCAGTAAAACGACCGTAACTTTTGACTCTGAACTCCAAATGCGGTAAAATTAGTTGCATTGGAAAGCTAATTCAAAGACTTTCTTGTTGTAGATTGTAGGCCATCTAATTCTGTGCCTTAAGAGTTATGATCATTTAAGGTTTACCTTGCGTAATCTAACACTAGAACGTCAATTTATAGATTTTTTTAACTCGTCTAAGTACTAGAGGTCTTTTATGACCCTAAAACACTTCCCGCATATAAGAATGAGGCTTGAAACATAGGTACATGTAGGAATAGAGTTATGGGTTGTCAAATGATCTCAATGGTACCAACCCAACATAGATACTTCCACAAATTTCCAACTCATAGCCATTTTTAGGATATTTTCAAGGAAGAAATAGTTTCAACAAAGTTACAAAATCACCATCTAAGTACACAACTACCAAACTTAAGACATCATGGATACGGTATTTCATAAAATCTCAGTTACTTCTTAGCTAAGGACCAACTAACAAACTCTAGTTTGGTATGCCATGTTACAAGGATCTAGGCCCTTTGGAGCGACGCCAAGGAATTCTAAAGCAAGTTATCCTCCTAAACTAAGTCCTATATCATTTATGGTACCTATAGAATGAAACCAAATCTAAAATAGAAGAACGAATGAGCCACAAACAAACAACATGCTTTTAATTAGACCAAAACTCGAAATAGGACCTAAAATATAGATTCTATCCTAAGGCATGAAAATATACTACCCAAGCTGAGTATTCCAACTGATTCAACATGAATTTATTGAAAGACGAACACACATGCTCCAAGGCACTCTGTTAGAGCTTTTTCTTTTCTAAGGACCTCCAAATAATGCCACACTATCAAAAATAGAATCACAACATCATTACAGTCGTTTTGACACTACTTTCATAATTTTTAGACATGGACCATTTCAGGATCCAAAATGGAAAATATGGGGCCCGTGTTTGATATTCCAAAATTAACCCCAAAAATAGGTCCAACACAGCCACCCAAACATATATAGTCAATTAATACAAAATTCAAGGTGCGGGGGAAGGTCTTATGCGGATATGCAATTGAAATCCCAAAAAATGAGTTATGAAGTAAACCTAGGTAACAAATATTTTACTGATTTTAGCAAAATCGGGGCACCAACAGCTCAATATAATAAACTCAGGACGATCCTCATGAAGTTCTAATCAGAATTGCATCAAGAATCAAAGAAAATGGAGCTAAAAACAAAGAAGACAGTAACTTTTAAATTTTGCAAGAAAACCCATTCTGAATTCGTAAAACGTTGCAGCTAAAATCCCAAATTTACCAAAAATGCGATACTTCTAGGAAGAATATTTATAACATAGTAATACTTATGGATAAACCCACAATTTATCATCAAGAATCGCTACAATCAAACTTAAAAAGACTAAGTTACAAGCATCTAAAGTTTGCTAAAGTTTTACTCCGAAAATTGAAAGGAAAAGTTGTTGAAATGTAATTTTTACCTCAAACAAAGCTTCTCACACAAAATCTGAGCTCACCAATGGATTCCCCGTGAAAGTTTCTTGAACTTTGGCCTTTGAATCTCTAATTTTGAGTTTAAAATGAGGAAGTAACCCACCTTAAGAATGCCTTCTATGGCTAATGTTGTGTAAGAAATATACATATATATATACAAGCTACTTGTCATGTGGCAACACGTCATTTGCTACATGGCCACCTTATTTCCGCAACCATTCCACATCAATTTTAATACTCCAACCTCATCGAAAGTCAGAAAAATATGAACCATATGTGAAATATGATTTGAAATGATGTTCTGAACTCAATGGCACAGTCAAAACTTTCATACAAAGTCATTTTGACTAACTATGGGTCCTACAACCACAACCATTTTTAGCCAATTTCCATCGAGGGGCTCGGAATGAGTATGGAAGCCTTATGTGATGACCCACCACTATTCTTGCCCACAGGGGAAAAATCTAGAGTCTTCGAGTGGTTTACGGAAGACTCTAGAACCGTATAGAATACACTAGTAGTGTGTAGTCTTCTCTAGAATTGTATAGAAGTATGTGGAGGATTCTAGAAAAAGGACTACCTTGTAAATATAGAGGACTTATAGTGTAAATATTATTTACACGTTGGCCCTTTATGAGTGGTATAAATAGAGGGGGGCATTTTCATTTGCAAACCATCCAAGCATCCAAGAATCAAGTGTAAAGCATTCTTCCAAAGTTATAAAAGCCTTCCTTTTTCTAAAGCGCGCTCTCTCTCTCTTATAAGTCTTCTATCTAGCGTTCGCTTAGCAGTCTTAGTTGAAGGCTTACTAGTATTTTCAAGATCGTGAAAGATTCATGAGCAAATTAACTAGTGTCACACAAAAGTCTTAGCGGGAGT
The DNA here is from genome assembly GCA_029948455.1 of Solanum rostratum. NCBI lineage: Eukaryota > Viridiplantae > Streptophyta > Magnoliopsida > Solanales > Solanaceae > Solanum > Solanum rostratum. The sequence continues at coordinate 16,236,092 of CM057049.1, read as the reverse complement.
TCTAAGCCCGTGACAACATGGTATCAGAGCAGGTTTGAACTAAGGGAAGCATTGCAAGTGAAGGAGACGTCAACGCCACCAACACCGCCAATGTTGTACTGGATGTTTGCAAGAAATGAAAAGGGAAGAAAAACTCCAAGAAGGTTGAGGAGGTGCCGGTCGGACCAACACTGAGCGAGGCCATAACAACCCACTCACTCTTGGCCGCTGAGTTGAGTGATGAGGAACGAGGCGAGGAGCCTGCTGATGTCAAGCTCGACATAGGATGGGTCGCGAGGGTGGATGCTGCCAGGCAAGCAGTAGAGTTCTTGAGCAAGAGCTTGAACGAGTTCGACAGCAAGTTCAAGACCTTAGAGGAGTTCACCCTTGAGGAGAATGAAATCATCTGGAAGGAGTTGGGCGGACATCAGATTGTAGTGTACGAGCTGAGGGAGACCATCACTTTCTTGGAGTGTCGGCTCATGAAAGCACTGAGCAAGATGGAGGCCATGAGCACCACCATTGATACCATGGGTGCAAGGGTGAGGACACTTGAGGAAGGCGTGGCTGACAGGAGATGGATAGGGATTGTTGGAGAAAGGGAGGCCAGGATGGAGTCTTTAAAGCCACCTGTCTTCAAAGGCGTCCGTGATGCGAAAGAGGTTGAGAACTTCATGTGGCACTTGGAGAATTACTTCAAGTGTCACAAGGTGAGGAACAATTAGACAAAGATCAACGCAACCGTATCGTATCTGATGGAAACGGCCATGCTATGGTGGAAACATAAGGAGTTGGAAACAGGAAAGAGGTTATGCACTATGAACACATGGGAGCAGTTCAAGGCTGAGTTCAAGAAGGCCTTCATCCCAAATAATGTCAGCTAGGGGCGTGAAGCGAAAGTTCAGGGAGTTGATGCAGGCGAATAGCATAAGGGCCTACGTGAAGGAGTTTACTACCCTCACACTTCAGATTCCCAATCTCACGGATGAAGATATGATGTTCTACTTCATGGAAGGTCTACAAAATTGGGCCAGGATAGAGCCGGAACGCTGACAAGTTAGGACCATAGATGAGGCCATCACATAGGCGGAGGCTTTGATGGACTCTCGACAAGATAGGCGAGACAAAAACCAAGAAAAAAGCTCGGGAGGTAGTCATGACCAAAGTGGGGGGATGGTGGCAAGGGCAAGGGTTGGCAGCCACACCCCAAGCATCATAATACCCACAGGCTTGATAATAGGAGGGAAGTCGTCAGGGCAACGGAGAGGGCAAGACATAGCCCGAAAAAGAATTTAAGTGTTACATATATGGGGGGGCCGCATAGCTATAAGAAGTGCCCCGAACTAAAAAGCCTTGGTGCCATAATGTGGGAGCGGATGGAGCAGAAGGCACAAGAAGAGGCACCCAAATCGGGGGAGGCATCGGACCCAACATGGGTAGGTGTGATTGGACTGTGCAGAGCTATCACACGGCAACCAGAGAAGCCAAATGAGTATAGCGCATAATATGTAGACATCACAATCAATGGACGACATGCTCGTGCCATGGTCGATATAGGCGCGGAGGCCAACATCATGACCAAGTCTGTAGCAACCAAGTTGGGGCTAAAATATAACCCAAGCAATGCGCAGCTCAGAATGGTCAATGCGCCAATGACTCATGCGTGTGGATTTTCTCAGGGAGTTGACATAGAGGTGGGAAAGTGGCAAGGCAAGACCAACATCCATATCGCCCTGATAGATCTCTTTGACATCATCCTTGGGTAGGAGTATTTCCAAAAGTGTCATGCAGTGATCGACCTATACCTCCAACAATTCGTGGTCATGGAGCAAGGAGGTTCCTACATTGTATCCTTAGTTAGGATGCCGAAGTCAAAGAGAACAGTTCAGTTATCTACCTTACAAATTGCAGAAGAGGTTAAGAAAAGGCCGCCATTATCGTGTTCTATGCCCGCTGGAATGAAAAGTCATTGGAGGAGAAACTGTCAAAGGAAGCCAAGCGGGAGCAGGGATGACCAACTACAGCAATGCTCCTCAGGTGCTGGAAGGGGAAAACTCCAACAGAGACCACACAGGGACGACTTAGAGTCATGTGGAAGTCCAAAGGTGGAGACTGGGAGTTCGAACAGCAGCATTGCGCCGAGGACGTCGCAACATTAAGTGGGGGAAAGTCTGACGACCCGCCACTATTCTTGTCTACAGGGGAAAAATCTAGAGTCTTCGAGTGGCTTACGGAAGACTCTTGAACCGTATTGAATAAACTAGTAGTGTCTTCTCTAGAATTGTATAGAAGTATATGGAGGATTCTAGAGAAAGGACTACCTTGTAAATATGGAGGACTTGTAGTGTAAATATTATATACACTTTGCCCTTTAGGAGTAGTATATATAGAGGAGGTCATTTTCATTTGCAAACCATCCAAACATCAAAGAATCAAGTGTAAAGCATTCTTCCAAAGTTATAAAAGTCTTCCTTTTTCTAAAGCACTCTTTTTTTCTTATAAGTCTTCTATCTAGAGTTCCCTTAGCGGTCTTAGTTTAAGGCATACTAGTATTTGCAAGATCGTGAAAGATTCATGAGCATATTAACTAGTGCCGCTCGGAAGTCTTAGCGAGAGTTCTAAGTCTATGACACTTAGAAGTTAAATGAAAGGTCATTCTAGACCAAACTCAATAATATGGAGCAAACTGTTTAGTCAGAATTTTGATTTCTGATAGTTCCATCAGCTCCAAAATGGACAAATTAGGCTAGAAGGATGGTTAACTTGAGTCCCGAGGCTTTTGGCGCAAGTTTCTACCATTTTTAGCACTTTAGCCTTCAAAATTGGCTAACAATTGACTTCGATCAACAATCTTGGAAAACATGTCTGAATAAAAATTTTACTGCTCGATTAGCTCCGGTATGTCGAGTTTCATTTGTAATGATCGTTTGTTTGACTCTCGATGCTTTTGAACTCTAACCCTCAATGGAAATTGGCTAAAAATGACTGGGAGTAGGACCTATGGTCAGTCAAAACGACCTTGTATAAAAATTTCAACTGTTTCATTGAGTTCGGAATGTCGTTTTCAATGAGACTTCATATATGATTTATATTTTTCTGACTCTGGATGAGGTGAGAGCATCAAAATTGATTTGTAATGGTTGCAAAAGCGAGGTGGCCATGTGGCACAACAAGTGCTGCCACATGGCAAGTAGTTTGTATATATATGTGTTTTTGTTACATAACTTCAGCCATGAGAGATATTTTTAAGGTGGGGTTCTTCCTCATTTTAGACTCAAAATAAGTGATTCAAAGGCCAAAGTTCAATAAGGTTTCTTGGGAAATCCATTGGTGAGCTCGGATTTTGAGTGGGAAGCTTCGTTTGAGGTAAAAATTGCGTTTTAACTGCTGCCCCATTCAATTTTTGGAGTAAATAATTTATCAAACTTTTGATGCTTGTAACTTGGTAATTCGAAGTCTGATATCAGCAATTTCTAATGTTAAATTGTGGGTTCTTTCACAAGGATTACTGTAGTATAATTATTTCTTCCGGGAAGTGTCGCTTTATTTGGTAAATTTAGGATTTTAGCTGCTGCATTTTATGAATTTGAAATGGGTTTTCTTGCAAAACTTAAAAGTTTGTATCTTCTTCATTTTAGCTCCATTTTCTTTGATTCTTGACATGATTCTGGGTAGAATATCATGAGGGTCATCTGGGTTTATTATCTCGAGTTGTAGGTACCCCAATTTTGCTAAAATCGATAAAATAGCTGATGTTTGAGTCTACTTCTTAGCTCATTTTTGGGATTTTAATTGCATGAACATGTAAGACGTTCCTCCGCACCCTAAATTTAGTATTAGTTGACTATCTATGTTTGGGTTGCTATTTTGGACCTATTTTTGGGGTTATTTCCAAAATTCCGGACACAGGTCCCATATTTTCCTTTTGAATCCCGAAATTGGTCCATCTTTAAAAATTACGAAAGTAGCGTCAAAATGACTATAGCGACATTATTATTCTAATTTTGATAGCGTGGCATTGTTTGGAGGCTATTAGAAAAGGAAAAGCTCCGACCGAGTGACTTGGAGCGCACGTGTTCGGCTTTCTGGGTAGGCTACAATTTCCCTTTCTTTAGATTGAGTTGGAATGTGTAAATTCATGTTGACTTTGTTGGAATAATGGGTTTGGTAGTATATTTTCATGCCTTAGGCTAGAATCTATATTTTAGGCCCTATTTTAGTTTTCGAGTAATTGAAAGCATGTTGTTTTGTTGTGGCTCTTTCGTTCTACTATTTCAGCTTTGGTTTCATTCTATTGGTACTTTAATTGATATTGACCTTAGTTTAGGAGGATAACCTGCCTTAAAATGCCTCGGTGTCACTACGAAGGGCCTAGATCCTTGTAGCATGGCGTAGCACACTAGAATCTGTTAGTTCGGCCTTAGCTAGACAGTAACTAAGCTTTTATGAAACACAATATCCATAATGTCTTGAGTTTGGTGGTTGTGAATGTTGATGATGATCCTGTACCTGTGTTGGAACCATTTTTATCTTTAAAATAGCTGGGTATGACTATAAGTTGGAAATCGGAGAAAGTATCAATGTTAGGTTTGTGTCATTGAGATCATGACTTAATTGTGGTTATTGTAAAGGAAGATTTTATAAGTCTATAGATCATGGAGTAAGGAAAGTTGATAGTCTCCCTAATTAGTCACATTTGAGGATTTGCGTCCCAACATTGATATTACACCATTTGAGATTGAGGCCCAGCCCTACTGTTGCATATTGTGGGTTCGAGAATGGGGCCTTTCCCCACAGTTGCATATTTTGGGTTCGAGTCCTACCCCTTTTCAATTATGTTTTAATCCTAAGGCTCTGTGATCAATGATGCATTAAGATACATATGTGAAATTATGCGGGTGCTGCCTCATTTTGTTGAGATTGGCCATTGAAAGGTTCGAGTCCCTCTCTTTATTGTTAGAAAAACAAGATGGTAAAGTCCAGGACTTGTCCCTAGGGAATTCACTCCTAGAGAACACTAGCTCCTACCCTCGATAGGATGGAAATTCTGTGTACCCAGCGGGCTTGTGGGAGTTCCCTCAGGTTTTACTTTAAATTGTGCGTGTGTGTCATGTTCGAGCCGGAGGCGGCCTGTTCAGGTACAACTAGTTTAGTATTCTTAGTTAGTTTTAGCAGATTTTCCCTTAGTGTTAGTCATTTTCCGTTGAATGTATATTCTGACTCCTGTTTAGGTTTTTATTCTGCTTTTTTTCATATTTTCTTTACCTTTTTCTCTCGATTGGCCTATGATGTCTACAGAGTACCTTATTATCTGGTACTTGTACTACACTTTGCATCGTCTTTGTGATGCAAGTCCGAGCACTAATTACGACCAGTGACCTAGTCTAGCTTGTGACAGCCGGTTTCAAAGACCAGGATGAGCATCTGGCCCTTTTGGATCATTATAGTTTCCATATGTACTTTTGGCTCGTCTTTTGTGTATTTTGAGACTATCCTTTATCTTGTATTTGTTTTGATCCACTTTTGGGATTTGTACTTTATGTTGTCTTGTAGCTTTGTACTAGTAACTTCCAAGTCTTGGGGGGGGGGGGGGGGGGGGGGACTTGAGAAATTAGGTCATGACATGTTGTGACTAATATGATCGATTTCCGGCAAAACATTATGACACCTTTAAGACCCTAGACCACAAGTTAGGTGGCAAGTGGATATCATGAATCCCTGGCTACAAGCTAGTGGTGAAGTAGTTGATACTTTGAGATTGTGATGAATTATATGGCATGTGAGGTCCCCTCACCCCCTTAGTTACTAGAGCCTTCGCTTTACGGAGGTGTATACCACAGTTTATGCGATAGTCTTGATTCCACCCTACATTGCATTGCATATCATCTCATTGCACTACTTGATATTGATTATCTTCCTTTATATGAGCTTAGGCCCAGAGCGGACAATATCACTAGTGGGCTGGGCCATTACAAATGATATTAGAGCCATTCATGTGTCAGCCTTATCGGTGTGGGCTAGAGTTTAACCGAGTTTAGAAAAATCTCGTTGAGACAGGCAAAACCTCAACGTTGAGTCTAGCGAATCACATATGGTAGGCAAACCTCAATGAGGATATTATAGAGGCGGTGTATGTAACAACCTATCTTAAGATAAGAATTCCAACGTCGAAAAATCATAGGAGAGATGCTGGGTATGTAAATAAATAGGCCTTACTAGTGACACATTTTAAAGTTGTGCAAACTTAGGCCCAAAGTGAACAATATAACTAGGGGGTTGGGCCGTTACACATATCTTATCTACTATTGATGCATTTTAAAGTGGAGTGGGCATAGGTCCAAAGTAGATAATATCACTAGAAAGTAGGGCTGTTATAAATGGTTTAGAGCCACTTATGTGTCAACCTTGTCGATGTAGTCTAGAGTTACTGAGCTTATGCAAATCTTGGTGAGTCAGGGTAATCTTCTGTGCTGAGTCTAGGCGAATCCCTTAAGGTGGGACAAATCTCATCAAAGGTGTTGAGTACATAGTGGGGGTTATGTATAGGAGTTATGTAACAACCCATCTTAAGATAGAATTCCCACATCATCTAATCAAAGGAGAGATGTTGGGTATATAAGTAAACAAGTCTTACCCACTAGTGACACAATTTAAAGAGGGATGGGCCTATGCCTGAAGCGGACAATATCACTAGCGGGCTAGGTTGTTATAATAATTATTGTATTCACCCCCACTTCTGAGTCCCTCTTTTGGATGTAGATTCTAAACGTCCTTGATGTGATGACTTTTAGCTTTTTGAGAAATGCAATATAATAAACTTAGTGATTTTTGTTACTTTTTTTGCTTTATAAGATTGAGTTTTCGCATGATCATCATACTTCAAAAGTTTAACAACTAATGTGAGTTGGTGTGTCTATCATTGGTTCTCCCACCTAGGAGGTTAAGTGTGGGTGCCACTCATGGCCAATTTGGGTGGTGACAAAATAAAACCCCCCAAAATTATGTGTTCATTCATCTGTTTACGAAAAATAGAGAGATGGATTTACATATTTATTGAATTTGTTTTTAAGTCCTAATTTTTCTTTTACAGAAAAACTCAATCATAAAATCAATAAAAAAAAAGTAACAACAATAACATACCTAGTGGAATCCCACAAACTTGTGGAGGGTAAAGTGTACGTAGACCTTCCCACTACCTCAAAGGTAGAGGTTTTCCTGGAAACCCTCGTGTAAAAAACCCATAAGCAAAATAAACTAGATATGGAGAAAAAAGGAAAAGAAAAAGAAAAGGAGAAAAGGAAGAACAACTAATAACTAAAAGTACATGATTGTATGTAAAAACGATAATGTGTGAGACAGATAATGGCAACACAAGACATAAAGACATGACTAATACTATTACCCTACTATACCCCAAGGCCAGACATCAACTTATCCCTATTAACCTATTGGTTTGCTACTCTAATTCGCGACCTCCACTTCTTTCAATGGTTTTCTCCTCGCTGAGATCATGTTTTGCCATATCTAATCTGATCACCTCCCTCAATACTTCTTCGGTCTACCTTTACTTCTCTGTATAACCCCTAAATCCAACCTCTCGCACCTCCTAACAGGAGCATCGGTACTTCTTCTCTGCACACGTCTAAACCATCACAATTGTGCTTCTCTCATCTTATAATCCACAGGGGCCACCTCTACTTCTCATGAATTTTTTGATTCTTAATCTTATCGCTCTTGGTATTTACATACATCAATCTCAATATCCTCATCTCTGACCTCCATCTTCTGAGCATGTGAGTTTTTGACTGGCCAACACAACACCCCATACAGCAAAGAGGTTCTACCACTATTTTATAAAACTTACCTTTAAGTTTATGTGGTATCTTCTTATCGCACAGTACTCCAAAGGTAAGCCTCTATTTAATCCATGCTGCCCCAATACAACATGTGACATCATCGTTATTATCACCACTATTCTGAATGAGGACCCAAGATATTTAGAGTAATCTATCTTGGGAATTGGTAGAGTGGAAAGGCTCACCTCAATACCTGCATCATCCTTCATAACACTGAATTGACACTCCAAGTATTCTATTTTGGTCTTGCTCAGTTTGAACCCTTAGATTTTAAAGCCTGTCTCCAAACATCCAATCTATCGTTAATTTTAGCCCGAGTCTCATCGATCAGCACTATGTCATCCAGAAATAGTATACACCATGGAACATCCTCCTGAATAGATTGTGTTAGCACGTCCATCACCATGGAAAATAGAAAAGGGCTCAACACAGATTCTTGATGAAAGTCCTACCTAAACAGGAAAATACTCTTAAGTCTTCTCCCACCGTTCTTACTCGGGTTTTGGCACTTTACATGTCCTTTATAACCCTAATATACACCATTAGAACACCGTTAACCTCTAGACACCTCCATATGCCATCCCTTGAAACATTGTCATAGGCCTTCTTGAGATCAATGAACACCATATGAAGGTCTTTTTTTCTTTCCCTATATTTCTCCACTAATCTCCAAACAAAATGAATTGCTTCAATAGTTGACCATCCCAGCATGAATCCAAACTGATTCTCTGAAATAGACACTCCTTTTCTTACCCTCATCTCCATCACTCTCTCCCCAAACCTTCATAGTGTGGCTTAACAATTTGATACCTCTATAATTGTCAGAGTTTTGAATATCACCCTTTTTCTTGTACAATAGAACCATTGTACTCCTCTATTCATCAGGCATCTTGGAAGTCTTCATAATAGCATTGAACAGTCTAGTCGACCACTCTATGTCATCCTTGACCATGTTCTTAAAAAATCTACCAAAATTTCATGGGGTCCGATCGCCCTCCCTCTTTTCATCCTACTAATAGCACGTCTAAACTCTAAACCTCTGAACCGCCTAAAATAACCAAAATCACAATGAGTATCAGAGTGTGACAACTCACCCAGCTCAATAGCACTATCTTCTTTTTCGTTTAAGAGTCTATGAAAGTAAGCTTGCCACCTTAGCTTAATGGAAATCTCATCTACCAACACCGCACCCTCCTTATCCTTGATGCATTTCACCTGGTCTAAGTCGCGAGATTTTGTTTCTCTCTCTTGAGTGATCCTATATAATCTCTTGATCATGCTTTTATCACATAGCTACACATACAGGCACTCAAACGTTGTTATCTTAACACTCATCACTGCCATCTTCGCTTCTGTCTCTGTCATCTTATTGATCACCTTAAGCCTTCATCCTATCATTAATCCTTCTAACCTCAACCATGTAATCCCTAAGGTCCTCATTTACTAGGATAACTACTACATTTTTATCCGTAGAACCACCCGAGTACCATAACTTAAACCTATCTACATCATGAGCTTTGGTACCTACCCATCTGGTCTCTTGAATACAAGCTATATTAATTTGTCTCTGCCTAAAACTTTTCACTAGCTCTATGGATTTCCCTATAAGTGATCCTATATTTCACGACCCTACCCTTAATTTAAATAAGCGCGCGCCTCTCTTACCACCCCTATCCCATACCTCCGACCCCAACCGACAACATGACCCTAATCCATAATTAGATCCTAACTCCATTAAACTAAGAGCTAATAACTCTCTAAGCTACTAAGATCAAGAAGATACAATCTAGAGAAAATTCAACCCAACAATACAGAATAGTGAAATATAAGGTATACTACTAATAAAATAATCGGGTACAAAATCTAGACGAATAAGCTGGTAAAGGTAACACAATATGATATGTAAGCTCACAAAATATAATAAATGGTAAATATAAAAATATATGATAAATCTAGGAATATATGGTAAAAGTGAACACAACAAGCAAGAAACAACAACTCAAATATATAGAGGGCAAGAAATAGAAGGCAAGTAAAATGATATAATTGACTAAAATAAGAAATAACAAGAGATTGAAAGATCTCACCTGGAGTTCTGGTCAAACAATTGTTGAATGTTTCTGGAAGTACTGAAAAATATAATTTGTAGACATTGTCGGAATCTGCTTCTCATCGGACTAATAACTCGCCGGAAATTCTCTCCTGTATCTGGAAATTGTTAAGCTTCATTGGAAAGTATATGAAAAGAACTATAACCTCGCTGGAGTACCTCACCTTTTAATCGCGTATCTTGAAAGATTCTGACCGGAAATCCCAAAAAAAATCCAAAAGGATCTGTTGGTTGAGTAAGTGAGGATCTACATAAATTTAACATAGTTGATTTTTATTTTTTATTTTCTCTCTCGACTCTCTCTCTTACTCATTTTAAACCACCAACCACCGCCGGACAGGGCTATTCTACAGTACCAGCGAACGAAGGATTTTTATGGCTCAATCCAAATATAAAGCTGATAAAGTATGGTGGAGTTTTGAATTATAATTTTAAAAAAGAAATTCATTTGGTCCTCCATTTTTTTGGTTCAAACAAGAACTCGTTATTTGCTGCTACTTTCCTTTTTGATATCTCTCTAGCGAACTTGTTATCCCCTCGGTGGAATCAATTTTTTTCTTCGTCCCTGTCACCTCTTTGGGTGATCTTTAAAAATTTCGATCAAAACTATTAAGATTTTGGCATCTTTCCGACAGTTTGCCGACGAGGGTTTATCTTTTCTCTTTTCACCCAGTGAAGGTTTGTTTCCCGGCGAAACATCCTTTCCGGTGTGTTTCTCCAATTTAGATCATCTCTTACTCAACCAACAGATCCTTTTGGACTTTTTTTGGGATTTTCGGTCAGAATCTTTCAAGATAAGCGATTCTCCGGCGAGGTAATCCAGCGAGGATATAGTTTTTTTCCAATACTTTCCAGTTAATCTTAACAATTTCCAGATACAAGTGAGAATTTCCAGCGAGTTAAGTCTAGCGAGAATCAGATTCTGGTGAAGTTTTCTGGCGACACTTACAACTTAAATTTTTCAGTACGTCCAACAACATTCAACAATTTTTTGACCAGAACTCTAGGTGATATCTTCCAATCTCTTGTTATTTCTTATTTTAATGAATTGTATCCTTTTACTTGCCTTCTATTTCTTGCCCTCTACATATTTGTGTTGTTGTTTCTTGCTTGTTGTGTTTGACTTTTATCATATATTCCTAGATTTTTATCATATATTTCTATATTTACCATTTATTATATTTTGTGAGCTTACATATCATATTGGGTTGCCTTTACGCGCTTATTTGATCTTGTACACGATAGTTTGATTAGTAGTATACCTTATATTTCACTGTTCTGTATTGTTGGGTTTTATAGTTTTCTCTAGATTGTATCTTCTTGATCTTAGTAGCTTAGTGAGTTATTAAATCTTAGTTTAGTGGCATTAGGATCTAATGGTGGATTAGGGTTATGTCATCGGTTGGGGTCTGAGGTAAGAGGTAGGTGGTAAGAGAGGCACAGGCTTATTATAAAAATCCATAGAACTAGTGAAGAGTCTTAAGCAGAGACAAATTAATATAGCTTGTATTCAGGAGACCAGATGGATAGGTATCAAGGCTCAAGACATAGATGGGTTAAAGCTGTGGTACTCGGGTAGTTCTAGGGATAGAAATGGAGTAGGTATCCTAGTAGAAGAGGACCTTAGTGATTACATGGTTGAGGTTAGAAGGGATAATGATAGGATGATGTCTATAAAACTTATGGTTGGTAGGCATGAAGTAAATATAATTATGCCTATGCGACTCAAGCGGGCCTAAATGAGGATATCAAGAGGCTCTTTTGGCAAGAGTTGGATGAGATTGTGAAATGCATACCAAAGACAAAAAAAAGTCTTCATTGGGGGAGACTTTAATGGGCATATCGGGGCAACCACCAGCGGGTTTGAAGATGTTTATAGAGGCTTTGGTTTTGGGGAGAGGAATGGGGGTGGGATGACTCTCTTAGATTTTTCCAAAGCCTTTGAGTGAGTTATTGTTCACTCATGTTTCCTGAACAGGAAAAATCACTTGATTACCTTTCATAGTGTGGTAGTTAAGACTCAGATTGATTACTTACTTCTCTGGAAGGGAGATAGAAGCCTTTGTGTAAGAATCGTAAGGTTATAATAAGCGAAAACATTTTCAATCTACATAGGCTTCTAGTGATGGATTTAGAGATCAAGATAGAAAAGAATAAGAAGGTTATTTATGCCCAACCAAGGATTAGATGGGGAGGCCTGACTCATGCCCTTTCTCTAGAGATAGAACAAAGGTTGAGTAGTTTAGAGGCTTAGAGTAGTAGAAGGGTTGTGAAAAATATATGGGACATTACTTCTGGTTGCATGCGAAAAGTAGCTACCGAGGTACTAGGGATTTCGTCAGGGACCTTTGGTGGACGTCAGGGCAATTGGTGGTGGAATGACAAAATTCAAGGCAAAGTGAAAGCTAAGAAAATTGCTTATGTGAAGTGGTTAGAGTGTAGGGATGAGGATGAAAAGTAAAGGCTTAAGGAGATCTATAAGATGGCAAAGACAGAAGCGAAGATGACGGTGATGAGTGCTAAGACAACAACGTTTGAGCGCCCGTATATGGATCTAACTGATAAAGGCAAGGACAAAAGATTATATAGACTCGCTAAAGAGAGAGAAAGGAAAGCTCGCGAGTTGGACCAAGTGAAGTGCATCAAGGATGAGGAGGGTGAGGTGTTGGTGGCTAAGACTTCCATTAAGTTAAGGTGGCAAGGTTACTATCATAGACTCCTAAATGAAAAAGGAGATAGAGTTATTGAACTAGGTGAGTTAGCACACTCCGATAATCATAAAGATTTTGGTTATTGTAGGTGGTTTAGTGTTTAGGAGGTTACACGTGCTATTAGTAGGATGAAGAGAGTGAGGGCGATCAGACCCAATGAGATTCTGGTAGATTTTTGGAAGAACATGGTCAAGGATGGTATAGAGTGGTTGACTAGACTATTAAATGTTATTATGAAGACTGCCAAGATGCTCGATGAATAGAGGAGGAGTACAATGGTTCCATTGTACAAGAACAAGGGCGATATTTAAAGTTGTAATAACTACAGGGGTATCAAGTTGTTAACCACACTATGAAGGACTGGGAGAGAGTGTTGGAGATCAGGGTGAGAAAATGGGTGTGTATTTAAAAGAATCAGTCCAGATTCATGTCGATCAGTCAACTATTAAAGAAATTCATCTTGTTCGAAGATTAGTGTAGAAATATATGAAAAGAAAGAAGGATCTTCATATGGTGTCCATTGATCTCAAGAAGGCCTATGACAAAATTCTGAGGGATGTCCTATGAAGGTGTTTAAAGGTGAAAGGTGTTCCAATGGTGTATATTAGGTTGATAAAGGACATGTACAACGGAGTCAAAATTCGAGTAAGAATGGTGTGAGAAGAATACAAGTATTTTCCTGTTGACATGAGACTTCATCAAGGATTTGTGTTGATCTTTTTATATTTTCCTTGGTGATGGATGAGCTAACATGGTCTATTCAGGAAAAAGTTCCATAGTGTATTCTATTTGCAGATGACATTATACTGATTGATGATACTCGGGCTAATGTTAATGATAAATTGGAGGTTTGGAGATAGGCTTTGGAATCTAAAGGATTCAAACTGAGCATGACCAAAATAGAATACTTGGAGTGTAAATTCAGTGTTGCGAGGGATGAAGAAGACATTGATGTGAGGCTTCCACTCAACCAATTCCCAAGAGAGATAACTTCAAATATCTTAGGTTCATCATTTAAAATAGTGGTGATATTTACGATGACATCATACATTGTATATGGGCAGCATGAATGAAATAGAGGCTTGCCTTAGGAGTATTGTGTGATAAGAAGACACCATCTAAACTTAAAGGTGAGTTTTATAGAATGGTTGTTAGATCTTATTTGTTGTATAGGGTGGAGTGTTGGCTAAACAAAAAGTAACATGTTCAGAAGATGAATGTCATAGAGATAAGGATGCTGAGATGGATGTGTGGACATACTTGGAGTGATAAGATAAGGAGTCAGACCATTCATGAGAATTAAGAGGTGGCCTTTATGGCTGATAAGATGAGGAAAGTGCGACTACGATAGTTTGTGCATGTGTAGAGAAGTACTGATGCTCCTGTTAGGAGGTGCGAGAGGTCGGATTTAGGGGTTATACAGAGAAGTACAGTAGACCGAAGAAGTATTGGGGGAGCTGATCAAACAAGATATGGCGAAACTTGATTTCACAAGGACATGACCTTAGATAAAAAGGAGTGAAGGTCGCGAATTAGAGTAGCAGGTTAATAGGTTAGTAGGGATAGGTTGATGTCTGGCCTCGGGGTATAGTAGGGTAGTAATATTAGTCATGTCTTCATATCCAGTGTTGCCATTATCTGTCTTATATATGTTATTTTTATCATATTTGCATAGTATCATGTACTTTTTCTTTATTACTCATTCTTTCTTTTCCTTTTCCTTTTTTCTACATATCTAGTTTATTTTTCTTATGGGTTTTTTTAGACAAGGGTTTCTAGGAAACAACCTCTCTACTGTTGAGGTAGTGGTAATTTGCATATATTTTACCCTCCCCGGACACCACTTGTGGTATTGCACTAGGTATGTTGTTGTTGTTGTTGTTGATCTACACACCATAATTACTTTTAGAAAGAATAATTGATCAAGAAGGTAAAGTGTCACGCTTTTTCAAAAACAAATCTAAAAGTCATTTAAAAATCAAAGAGAACTTAAGATTTTACAAAATTTCTTTCATATAGCAAGCCTCATCAAAAAGTTTAAAGAAGCTTTGTCATTTACAAGTTCTTGATCAAAAACTTCAGAAAGAACCTAAAAACAATTGAATCACTTGCACTCGACACAAGTACATTTGCTCTTTTCATTTTATGCAATTCTTCCAGTCACTCCTCATCCTGCCAAGAAAAAAATATTTTAGAAAATAATAAAGAAAAAATAGAAGTGTTGTTATTCTTTTCAAATTCTTTTATGTATACAATAGAAAGAGAACTGATACAAAGGGAAAGTTGAAAAAATCACATGACTGTAAATTTAAAGATTTAAAACTAGAGAAAAAGAAAGATATGTAAAATTTTGTAAGAGTGTCGACCGTAGTGGAGTTGAAAGTGGAAAAGGAATACTATACTAGGGTGAAATTACAGTAAATTTTATATACTTTAGAATGTTTTGTTGAACATTCAATATATTATATTTACTGACCCACTTATTTATATCCATGTGAGTAAGAACCTACAAATGAGAAAACATTAATAATAAGAATTTTTTTATTTTCAAAATTTGAGTTCAAAAAAATATAATTAATAATAAACATCCCATCAATATCATCATATAATTTGAGTAAATTTTAATTGATCATCCCATCATGTTTCAAAAAGCTTTTACTATCAAAGCTTCCAAGTTACGGTCTCTCCAACCACAATTTCTTCAATTTCATCACACCAAAATAATTTTTTTACCAAGAAGATTAATTTTTTATGTTAGTTGCTAATTTGCTCATGGAGGTTGTTTCTGATATATAAAGGAAGCATTAGATGTAAGTGCAAAGTTGTTAGAGTCAAATCCTGAGTCTTATACTGCTTGGTATTACAGAAAACTTCTATCCGAGGTGTTTGTTAAGTCAATTCTTGATGAAGAGCTCAGATTGTTTAGTTGTTTTTTTGAATAAAAATAATATCTTTCCAAATGGGTCGGATTGGATATTGAGGATTCATCTATTAGTATTTTGTTGAGGGGAGGTTTTGTGGGAAGAGAAAGGGATGCTCAATTTTCTATTCTGAAAAGAGACCAGCTTTGTTTTCTGTCCCTACACCTTTGCCTTTTCCGCTAAATCCTTTGAGTAAACCCAAAAAAATTCTAGTTTAGTTTTTGACGTCCTTTCTCTTGTTATGAATGATGTTATATGTTGTTACTTTGAAGTGTAAGACGGTGTTGAATAACAATGCTGAGATATGTTGCTTGGACTCGTCAAAATTGTCGGCTAGTGCATGTTAGATTCGCCAAAAATAGTGTATTTTCGAAAAATCTGACACAGGTGCAACATTGAAAGTGAAGAGTCTCTGCAACTTAGGCATACTTTCCTTGTCATTGAGTGTAATGATGAAGTGGCGACATTCAACAATTAATATTTCCCTTTGTTGTAATATTTTCTTTATTTTTGTTGTCCATATATTTGTTATTCGTGCTTATAATCAATAGTCTTGAACTACACATGTATATTTTTTTTTTTTCTCCATTTGCATCTCTCTTCATTAACACAATATTTGCTTTTGGCATAAAACCCCAACGAACCTTAAAATTTTTCATTTTTGCGTTGTTCGCCTATGATAACACTGTGCTTAGGTGGTTTAATGAAGAACAAAGTTTGTTATCATCTCCAATTATTTTTTTGTGGTTTCATTCAGCTAAACGTTGCATGTTGATTAGGTAGAGAATGCATTAAAAAGGAATCTCATTCTGACCTATATTTTACAATGTCGCATCTCTTATCTCTTCCAAAGGTTCATCTCCCCATACTGACTCGTATATAATGTTCTTCTTTCTCACTTTCTCATTTAAAGTTGACCCTTGCATAATATAAAGCAAAAAACATAATCGATAAGGAGGTTTCAAACTCAACTAAGTACTAGAGGTCTCTTATGAACCTAAACTACTTCCAATACACTTAGCACATATAGGAATGAACCTCAAAACATAAGGGAAACTACTATATCACTAGGTTCAAGCTTATATACTTACATTATAAAAATTTTGATCCGAAGAATAGAGTTGTGGGTGTTACAATATCTCCCCTTTAGGATCATTTGTTCTCGAATGAAGGTGAGACTAAGCTGGAAGGGGAAGGATTTTACTCGTACTATTTTTATAACTTATAATTTGTCTACCAGCATAGATAGCACTGGCTCGTACTTAGAGTTTGAAAACTGTCTGCTGCACATAAGACACGAATGATACGGGACCAAACATAAGTGACTCTATCCAAAGCTGCTCAACATAGAATATGGTGCCTTGGGCATGAAGTAAGATTAGGAGTGCGGTGCTTTGAATGATTCAATTGATAGGTTTTAAGCCAAGCAACACTTCTCAATTACACTCTTCTTTCTACATACAATACTTCATCAGTTGCAACTCATAGCCCCCACAAGGATGCATATGGCTACTTCTATCAATGGTTTAGTCTAACTGCATGCTCTTGCTTTGTTCAAGCCTAACTCTAAGTCACAAGGTGCTACGCATAAGATGATCATTGCAAATCTGAACAACAAAGTTTATGTTCTATATCTTTATAAGGAATTTCATCCCAAGAATATTAATCCCTTCCACCACATTCAACAAACCATGATTCCTACTCAATAAGCACCGAATGCATCATACACTACTCCACGAGTCATAAGCACCACATTCAAGCCTTGTACTATGACCACTCCGTGGACTCTAAGTAACCACTCTTCTTAGAATTTCCTGCCTTCTTATGTTTCTGGACGCCAACATATCATACCTCACTACAAGAAGACAACCTGATACTCTCATCTGACTCTATGTAACAACACCTCATCTTGCAATTCCTTCCCACTTACAACTTCACCTTAGATATAATGGCACATCACTATTATCACAATGAGAAACATCTACCTTTTTCTAGCTATCAATTCTCAACTACTACCATTGCTATCAACATCAAAACTAAAAAGAATCATTAAAAGGGCTTAGAACGAGAGATCCAGAGCATAATTCATTGACAATTTTTTGTTGATACAATATTACTTTTTGAGCCACTGAAGATAAGTAAGAAATTTGTGAGACTGGCCATATTATGGAACCTGAATGCTTAAATTAATAGATCTCTATCACGAAACTTAAATCTGAAACTTTATGGAGTAAGATTGAGATCAATGGAGTAGAATCTCCATTTCTTATTTTGGGGACTGAGCATAATTATGAAGCTGTCTTAAATGTATGAGAACACATCTTGGACATAACGTTGATATGCAAGACTTCAATAGAGTATTATAATGATTGAGATCTGAGAAGATGCTAAAGTAGGAGTGGATTGATGTACCACTAAAACTTTTGATGAACATATCACTATCTAATGCTTACCACTTGACTTGGCTTCTTACCTTATCATTTTCCCCTTAGGTCCGATGCTAACAGTCTAAGGTTATAGACCTTTTCAAACTTCCTTAAACTGGTTTGTATTTATTTTACTCTAATACTTGAATAAATGCTAATCTCGTGTCTACAGAACTCTCCCACTGCATGTACTAGAGCTCCTTATTCGGCTTATTTTTAAGGTACTTCTCTTAACCTCATCCTTTTCTATAAAAGCCGTTATATAGCCGCTCCTTGCATTGGCTTATAAGGTCACTCTATTTAACTCTTAGTAATCTGACTTCTCCTTTTTAGCATACTAACACCACTTCTTTTTGTTTGCCTATCTACTTAACTAGAAGGTACTTGATCTATATATAGGAGGTTCATCATTGTCTATCTATGATACATTCATTCAAACTCTTAAGGACAACAAAGAATGCATACATCATCCCACTCTATATTGAAAGCTCAAATATACTTTCTAGGCTCACTTAGAAAATCATAAATTTAATTAAAACCAACATCATCCTAACTACATACTCTCTTGATGCACCTCTTAAACCTCTTCTTACCTTGTGACTTAGCCAGGATTTATTGTTCTCACCTACGGCAAAATACCACACTAACATCTTAATTCCTTACATACTCTATGTCAAACCTATTAAATCAAACCGAAAACTACCATCATCATCTTTATGTTGCCATCCCTCTTATCATGTCCACCCCTTCCAATCTCAAATTCAAGCTTAGTATCTAGTACTAAACACATGTATATATATATATATAGACACATACACACACAAAATTTTTATCTCTTAGCTACCTAGTTATAATTTCTCATTGTATCCTCTTTCAAAACTTAGGTGTTACTTAATCATTCAATATAAATAATTGCCAAGTTAAGCCCATAACTTTATGAATATCATAGGGTTTTTACTTCAAAATCATAAGCCTAAATTAGATATGTCAACTCATGGCTACTATATCCTTCTATACAACACCTATACTTGGTGTTTACTAAATAATGACATATCAACATAAACCCCTTTCTGATTCAAATGTACTCCAACTCATCCTAACTAAAAACTTTTACTCTGCCTTCTATCATGAAAGGTAGAAAATAATTATTACTCTTTAAGCAAATCCAAAAAGAGACCTGACTTATCACCCCATTGCTTAGCTTGCAGATACATAAATCTTAGCTACCTGCCTCGATCAACCATTATTCCCACTCTCTGGTTTCTACATTTTTCTAGCTCTAGGATCATTCTATAACTTATGTTTTACAATGACATTGATCATACTCTTTCCTGGGGAAACACCAAGCATTTACAAATATGGCTTCCCTCTCAAGGAAAATATTTGAAGAAAGGTTTAGAGAAGAGAATCTAGAAATATGTCTTGCTTTAACTCAAATGCACAAATAATATGGAGAAGGATGTATTCCATTGAACAAATAGACTTGGGCACACTACTCGGCTGCTCTCAAGTGTGCAATTTCTTTACTTGGTGAAGGCTTTATCTAAGAGTAAAGTAACTCATCAACACGAATATGAACTTTTATTATTTCAACCATCTAGATTATGAGAGGGTAGTCGAATGGATTAGAGAAGCACATGAATCTGAATAAGTTTTTCCAACTCTATTGCATGATCTAAAGTAGGAAAGAATGAGAGACATCTCCTAAATGCCCTATAACCTCCTGATTATAAGTGTAGTTCACAACACACCTATAAGCAAGACTCTAATAAACATGATTTTATAGACACCCTAGGACACTTGAACTCTGTACTCTAGATGTGGCCGACACTAGAAAATCATTTCTGGTCCTAAATGAACCACTTCACCTGTTAACTTACTCAGCGAAAGATACTAACATCATAATAAATTAGAATAGGCACAATACTCATAAAACTTAAGTCATTTAACTAAACCAATAAACTGAATATGCAATAATGTATAAATCTTGATTCGTGGTTTTCAAACAACTTCAAGGAAGTAAAACGAACAATATTTTTCTAGTATACGAAGCCTCTAAAGTACTGACTCTGAACTAGGTACTGGGGTAGGCACACGACTTCCTCAACTGAAATAAATACAAAGAAATAATGAATTCTGAGCTCTTCTGAATGCAAAGAGTCCTCAACGAATATTAATGGAGATTGCCTTGTTGAATATTTTCTATCATGGGTACCTGAATCTGCATCATAAAATGATGTAGCGCCAAATGGAGTCTGTACATGGAATGTACGATATGTAAGATGTCATAAAAATACTAAGAACTACTCAAATGTAGAACTGAATCCTGAGATAGCTCAATTGATAAAAGTATGTCATGCAAGAAAAATATATGCTTTAAACTTGTCTAAAATGAAACTAAGTATAAAAGAAATACTTGTTTTGATGCATTAATGAGCACAACTAAATATATAAAAATATATATTCAAAATGCTTAGCTCTGAAAGCTAGCTCAACTCAATTAAATATGCAACATAATAAAAGAAAACACTTGAATAAAGAAATTATACATCTCAGTGTATAAAATAATAGCTTTACTTCTTGGAGAGTTTTTGTAATTGATAACTATCACTATGAGCCTCGAGATGATACAATGTTTTTCCCACATTGCCAGAATCATCTCATACTTTGTCAGTGTAAGGAATGAAGTACTATTGGATCCATCTAAACTGAGCCATCTCATTAGCATATGAGAGTTGTACACTTGGTAAAATCCAATCCTACACTAGCTACATAGTTATGGGGTTGGAATTATCTGCACTCGTACCCAAATCAGTGCTTAGTACTACTTCCAAAATTATTTAGTATGTTCATTTGAAATGTTTAAAGCATTACCATTTCTGGGTATGAAGTATTACTCAACCTAGTTTCTTAAAAGAGAAAAAAATTGCTCTCTCATAACTTATAATGCTTCTCATACCAGTAGTGCTTTCTTTACCATAGAAAATGCTTTCCTTAAACTAATAATGCTTTCTTAAAAGTAGACATAGTTTTGTCAACACCAAATATGTATTTGAAACCACTTATATTTCCTTAAAACTCATCTTTGGTGATAAATGTTAAATACTTTTTCTCACTTAATTTGAACTCTAAAAATAATGCATAAGGGTAGAACTGCAAAGGACTTTAATTGACTGAATATTTTTTCAAAAGAGAAAAAACTAATATACTATGTTTTTTTACATATAATCATGCTTTTTTAGAAATCACACAATGCACTTGGATTACTCTAGTTTCCTCAAAACTTTTCTTTTTTCCATAGCTTTGAAATTCTTTTATTTTAACTGAAAATAATGTGAAACACATGGCAATGTAAATCCTTCAAATCTCTAAACTAGGGTTCATGTGAAATGTAAGCATTAACAATAATCAAGAACTCAAATAATGTAAGGGATCATAAATTCAACGATATAGATTCTAAAGTAATAATAAAGGGGAAAAAAGAAACTAAAATTTCAAGAAAGGTTTGGTTAAACTCTTACCGACTATAATTAGGTATAGGCCATGAGGATGAACTTAGTACATCACTTTGAGAAGCCTTACATACTTAGAAGAACAGGATTTTTGAAGAACTTTGAAGAAGGTGCTTGAAAACCCTATATTTTCTCCTCTTGAAATCTTGCTCTAAGTCTTGAGAAAATGTTTGTGCGTAATGAGTAGGGGGTGGACATAAATACAGAAAACTGAAAAATCGAACCGAACTAATTTGGTTCTTCAGTTTCAGTTCTTCAGTTTTTTGGTTCGATGTCGGTGTTCTTTTTTCAAAAGTTCAGATCTTCGGTTCGGTGTTTGGTGTAGGGGTCTCAAAACTTCGGTGCACCGAAAAACCAAATTTTTAAAAGATTATTTTATATATATATATGTGTGTGTGTTTGTGTATGTATGTATGTATGTATGTATATTAATAAAAAACTAAATCATTCATGATACAAGTCAAAGTAGCAACAAATTTATAATTCATATAGTTAACTTGAAATATTATTTTCCAAGAGAAATTCAAACATATATTTTTGATGATTTATATCATGTAAAGGATGTCTTCGTGGTTGTTTTTCTCAAGCAATAATTGGAGGCGCAAGTTCTTGACAAAGATAAATATAAATTTTTTAAGCACAATAAGTGTTCCATGGGAGCACATCATCACTTAACATAATTTTAAGTTTTTAAGTGTCTTATACTTTGATTTTGTCCTCATTTTAATTTTCATTAGTTTGCACCAAAAAATTGTTTAAAAAACACCGAATGAAACCAAACCGAACTTTAAAAAATCAAACAAAACCGAAATATTTTGGTACGTTATATGGTGCACACTTTTTCAAAATCAAAAACTGAAGTACTGAAGCAAAATTTTCTAAAATTAAACCAAAGAACCGAACGCCCACCCTTAGTAATGAGATTAAATGGTAGCATTAAGGGACTTAATTAGGCGTAAAATCATCAAGTTTAGGCTTAGCAAGGATATAAAATTTGAAGAAAGAAATTCTTGAAGAACTTTAAAGAAGGTGCTTGAAAACCCTAGATTTTCTCCTCATGAAATCTTGTTCTAAGTCTTGAGAAAATATTTGAGCATGATGAGGTTGAATGGTAATATTGAGGGACTTAATTAGGAGTAAAATCATCAAGTTTAGGCTAAGCAAGGATGTGAGAGGACTAAAATAACCCTTCTTAAAACACTGCCAAGTCATATACAGGGTCATCTATGGACCGTAGAAATTTATTCATAGAAACTTGGGTGAGTTTTGGGGTCTCGGACCTCAATTTATGAGCCCAAATTATGACTCACAGAAGCTTATACGACCTGTTCGTATGATTTGGCACTTAAAACCTGACTTAGAGGAACTCTTTTACAAGTTGGAAGTATGGGTCGTCAACCCATTATGACTTGTAAGTCAGGATTCGTAGATGGTGATTCAGAAACTCTACTCTAACCCATTATTACCCATTACAATTTTTTGCTCCGAACTCCAAATGAGGCAATCTTGGTGGCATTGGAAAAAGGATTCAAAGACCTTCAGTTTTATAAGTCATTAGCCACCTAATCCTTTATGTTCTAAGATTTATGATCATTTAAAGTTGACCCTTGCATAATCTAATCCGAAACACTTAATCGATAGGGAGTTTTTGAACTGAACTAAGTACGAAAGATCTCTTATGATCCTAAACTACTTCCAATACACTTCAAAAATATAGGAATGAACCGTAAAACATAATAAAAAGTAAGGCATCACTAGGTTTAAGTTTATATACTTGCGACGAAAAAAGTTGAATCCTAAGAATAGAGTTGTGGGGTGCTATAATTCGGTGAATATAATGAATTTTGATGAAATAAGTATGTCTTATGTTGTGATGGTGATCAAATAAGAAGTAGTGTGTAGAGGATTCTATCTAGTATAAACCAAATTAATTGAAGTGCTTTTACCAGAACCGAGGCATTCTAGTGAATGCATGCATGTAGGAAGGCCAACGACTACATAAGCTAGCTCATGCTCAAGAAATTATTACTGCTCGGGGCGGAACATTTCGATTAAGGCAAGAAAACTTCTAGCAATCTGGGTATAGTAGTGCATTATGAGTATGGGTCTTACCAAGAGTGCGTGTGATGCAATTACCATAGGAAAATTGTAGATTCTCGATAATCGTGGTAGTTACCTAGTTGATGAGGACTTATTCTAGCTTCATGTAGTATACTTTGAGGACCATTGGGCCTAGTTTTATTGTTTCAGGAGTTCTCTACAATCATAGACACAATTCCAGCATTTCAATGGTGTTGTTTAAAGATTTTGTAAGCTTGGATGTATCATTCGCTAAGTGGTAGCTTGACTATTTCTTCTTCGAGATCAGATAAATTGGATCCTTCTTAATGAATATGTATTATCTAAATCTCAAGCTGATGCAGCTTAAGTTCATGAGAGAACTATGTTAGGTGGAAGGTATATAGTTAAGGATTGCAGTGCTTTTTACATTTCGAGAGTTTCGTGGCTGGATCAGATTTCTCCTGGCTTTAGGGGTTTCGAATTAGGTTGATTCATGGGTTAGTTCATGACTTAGAGATAACCCTGATTGTGAATGCTTCTCCATCTTAGTTATGGAGTTCAATCTTGGTGATGTATTTTTATAGAAAGGCCCTCGGAAGACGGTCCCTTGGAAGAGCAAATTATGGACTTTGCAATTTGTACCTCGGAGTCTTTGCAACACCAAGTAAGATTGTCTCTTTTACCTTGTGTTTGAGGATGAACATGATTTTTAGTGGTGGATGATGAAATAACCTCAATAGTTATTTTTGTAAAGTCTTGAGAACCTATAATTTTATCCCTCCTATTAGTAGTCCGGAGTCTTAATTGACCCATTTGTGATTGGTTTTGGTTTTATGTTCAAGAGTTAAGGGTTGTAGGAGTTTTTGAGTTTTAACTTCTAAAGTGAATTTCGATAGCATTTGGAGTTTCGAGTCTCGAATGGAATTGTGTCAATATCATTAGTTCTTGACTGTGAAAATTGGTCTAGAAGAGTTTTCAGAATCTGATTTGGTGTTGTTTCATGGATTTGAGGTCATAAATCGAAAATTTGATTGAAATATGATAAAGATTTGACTTTGGTCAACATTTTGAATTTGGATGCTCAGATTGAAATTCTAATGATTACGTTAAATTCATGAGGTGATTTTCAACCTAACAGAAGCTTTGTCATATTTTTTGAATTTTCTGAGGGCATGTTGGTCTTTTTGAGCTTAAAGTTAGTTTAGTTACGATTTATTGAATTTCGGATCAAGGAGACCTCAGATTCAATTTTTGACGATTTGATTGGTTCCAAAATGTGTTTCACAATCAATTCAGACTACCAGTTTATATTTATAGGATTCCAAATGAGTTTCAAGAATTAAAATTATGTTTTGAATGATATTGGTGTAAGTTGACCACAGTCAACCCGCAGTCAACACATGGTAAACAACCCCTTTTCGGCTTAAAATACCCAAATTTTGGGTTGAGTTTAACATGGTTGCACTGTCAGTGTACAAAGATTCTTGCACCATCTGGTAATATTAACCTGCTATTATAGTTTACCAAATAGTATTGTTCTCCACGTTACATAATGTCATATATCCACAATTTGAATGATAAACCTAAAAGAAATTGTAGGATATGTGGTATATACCATTAAAAAATAGGGTAAATGATAAAATAGAATTATTAAATAATAAATAAAGTAAATAATGAGAAGAAGATATTAAAGTAATGGCACAACCACACCAAATCGATCGTTAGACAAAATTGGTCTTTTTTCGTTGCCTTACGATTGATTTAAACAATATAATATAATGAAATTTAAGTAACAATCAAAACAAATATTATATTTAAACTAACAATACAATACAATACAATACAATACAATACAATGGGTAACAACCATCCAAACAAAGGGTTAATGAAAACAAATGAGGCCTTAATGAGTTAAAAATGTCAATTTCCGAATATATTATTTCTATATATATATGTATATATATACACACACACGCATCCCCGCTAAATACGAATATCATTTCATTCATGCATCACGAATTTCATGACATATTGTATACTTCTTCCTTGGATATATGCTTTTTTTAATATTATGTGCCCTTGTCATCTAACATTAAAATGCAGGTTGATAAGTCATATGCATTGCATGCCCGCATACTTAGTACATTCAAACATACTAACGCATACTCTACGCCTATATAATTTTACCATATAGGGACCGTATGTTACGATCATCCACCGCTTGACGGGTAGATCGAATTCGGAGAGTTGACATTGTGGTGAGTCCTATCTTCCAAGGACAAATCACCTTCCTTCTACCTATGTTGTTTTCTATTTATCTTCTTAATTGAGGGTGAGCCTGGGACATGTCTGGACCCCTGTCCCATCTTATGATTAGAGGCATTGTTGGACATCTTGTAGATTCTCATAGATTCTATATGTTATGTGTTGTATTTGAAGCTTATGATTTTAGTTATCTATTGGATATGACTATCATGGATTGATTATGGAAATTATGATATGTATGTATGTTTGATATGGAAATGTGGAAGATCCTAACCCCCGTATTGCCCCCATAGAGTAAGTCATACTTACCCACCCCTTAGTTCTTATGTGCAATGTGCTATGTGAATCCATGTAAATCCATTTCCCTTCGATACCCCATAGCGTGAGTCCTACTTTCGAATCCCTTAAAACGATGTGTTTACTATTTGAATGCGCTTCCGAACCGATGATGTAGATTTGGATACTTTGAGGCTTGTTTGGGGACTCTTGGGTTCTCATTCGCCGTGTCACTTCTAGGCCCTAGGTCCGGTCGTGAAAAAGATGGTATCAGAGCACTAGGTTTATGAATGATCCTCGGAGTCCAACATACCGCGTTAAGTAGAGTCTTATTCATGGGTGTGAAGTGGGCCACATCTATGGGTGGGGGTTACGAGGCGTTTTAAGAAATGTTTCACTTTTCATGATTCGTATCGTGCTATGGTGCGTATCTTAAGATTTCTTATCTCCAACTCTCCCTTATCGAATAGGGAGAGTTACTTTGAGCTCGTAATATAATTCTTGTGCTTAATGGCTAAAGAGATTTGATCACAATCGACTTAAATTGTGATTACTTTACCCATAATTAGAGATGTTGGGTTCGAATCATGAGTATTAAAAAAATCCTATTGGGGAGCGATTCCTACCATGCATGAATCAAATTTCGTCAAGGCTAAATTTAGAACATGAATTTTCTTACCATTCTTGATAAATTTAACTGGCCGCTAAATTTATACTGATTTTAGGCCAACAAATTTATATTGGGTTTGTATAACTCATTCTCAAACAAACTGTCATATCTTAGTGGTTTAAAAGCCCAAAGATCAATAAAATATCATTTATTGCATATTACAAGATGTCTGGGATAGTATATATCGCAACTTATATCATTCCAAATGCTAAATTATGTAATTTTACTAACTACAACACAAGGTGATGCTCCTCTACCCCCAATTTAATTAGAGATATATATTCTTTATTAAATTTGTATGTATTTATATACTGATCTTAAAGTATTTTCTCGAAAGAAGACTGAGTTAATTATATCATACAAATAACTTGGCGTGAGTTGCAAATTATTTTGGTAGATTTCATGAAATAATTTAATTTTATGCATTAGTTGTGCTTTTATAACTTTATGTGAAAAAGTCCATGATTACAAATATGTTTTAATATTTATGAAGCAAACAAGCCCCGAGCTCGATAAAAGGTTCTTCTAATTAGAATTCTTGGTCTATGAATGTTAACATCTATCTTTTTTTGCATTTATTTTTTATACTCAGTCTTGCTTCTTCACGTTTTTAACTACATAGTACATGAAAATACCATTACTTCAAGAAGGTGTAAATATTTAAGATCACCTTAAACATGAAGATAGACAATATTCCAATAGACCAAAAAACCAAAAAAAAAAAAAAGAAGAAGATAAAACTAAACCCAAAAAATGTCAGACTCGATTAACTCAAATCAACTCCAAATTATAACTGTTTCATAGAACATATCTTAGTTTAATAACAAAAAATAAAAATAAATTTAGAAATTCACGAGTTAATATAATTAAGACATTGAAAAACAAATAACCATGTAACCAAGCATATTTGTCATTTATAAAAACTTATGTATAGTTTATTCTTAATTTACTTAAAATTTATTATTGATATTACTTTATAAATTTGTAATATTTCATCACTTGATATACACGTGCGTGCAACACACGTGCCATATGACTAATATTATATTAAAAGCACGAATGTCCTTATAAATGTTGTTTTAACTTTTTACCCTTCATCAAAAGACTCTTTTAGACAATATCATTTTTTACTATTTTTTTTTCAACTATTACTTCATTATATTTATTATATTTATTTGATATTAATTAATACATGTACATAATTTTTTTAAAATGAAGTTGAGAGTTTATTAATAAGAAATCATCTACACACTTATTTAGACCTATTGCCCAAATCTGAAAATAAAACTAAGCTAAACACATAAAAAGAGTCCAGGCCCACAAAAGGCCCATATATCCGTTTATAAATCCAAACCTATGACTAGGGTTTCTTAATCTATCTTTCTTCTCCTCTTCCCCGATCTGAAATATTGCCTCCATGGGAAAACTGTTTTCTTTGATTTCTTCTTCTCTGGGTAATCAACATCCATTTCTTGATTGCATTCTTGCTTTCACTATTAGCTATCAAAAGTAAGTATTTAAGGATGTTTACCGACTATTTATCCTTGGTTCCTTCTTCTTCTTGCTGACTTAGTCCTTCTTTTGGTTGCGTTAACAGGTTCACTGGGTAGTACTCGCTTCGTATATGACTAAGGATTGGTACTGGGTATAGATTCATTGGTATGTTTCCTTTTAGTTCTCTGAATATCTTATACTTGTACATGAGTCCTAAACATAGAGGAGACTCCTAAATATGGTAGCAACCTGGTTTTGCCCGTATTAACATTGAATGACAAAACCTCTGTAACATTAGTTAATATCTTTTTTAGTTTATAAATATTTTAATATTGAGTTATTTCTTTTACTAAACTTCTAAAATATATAGAAAAAATATAACTTCAAAATCAACTAGGTTTTATATATTAATTTCTTTCCTATTTAAACTATATACTATGTAAAGGTTTTTTTCTGCAACAATGTAACAACGTGATTCTAAATTAAAATCAAATAGCAAAAGAGGAACGATGAGGATGAAGAAAAGCAACTGGAACACAAATTTGTGTAGCAGAACTAATAAGCAATTAAACTACATGATTATTTCTCATGGAGAAATCTAAAGTTTATTTTGTCCCTTCAAAATAAATCCTCCTCCAAGAGCCACTATTAATACTTTGATATCTTATATGCCGATAATAAAGTCTGATTTTGTTACTATTGTGGAATTTTTGTGCTTTATTTGCAAGTTTAGCAAAATTAATTTTGTTATAGTTGGATGAAAAACTTGTGACATATTTTTGATAGTTTTATTTTGTTTACTCATTTTTCGAGGTCCCCTCACCCCCTTAGCCACTAGAGCCTTCGCTTGAAGGAGGTGTGTACCACGGTTTGTGCGATGGCCTTGATTTCACCCTGCAGCGCATTGCATACCGTCTCATTGCACTATTTGATATTGACTATCTTTCTTTATATGAAGGTATGTGTTTACTCTTTCCGTATTGTTCGATATATATATTAGGGGTAGCGATGTCGGACTGGGTGGAAACATTCCTAGTTTATTCAATTCTTTATTCCTAGTCAGCTAAACGTATGTGTACATATTTGTAACAATCCATCTTTTGATAGAAGGCCCACATCGGTAAAACACAGGAGAGATGCTGGGTATATAAGTAAACAGGTTGTAACAACCCATCTAAAGATGAGAGGTCCCACATTGGCAAAACATAGGAAAAATGTTGTGTATATAAGTAAATAGACCTTACTTACTAGTGACACATTTTAAAGTCATGTTGGCTTAGGCCCAAAAAGGACAATATCACTAGTGGGCTGGGCCATTACATATGATATCAGAGCCACTCATGTGTCAACCTTGTCGGTGTGGCCTAGAGTTCAACTGAGTTTATGAAAGTCCCGATGAGAAAGGGCAAACCTCAGCGCTAGGTCTAGGTGAATCCCATACAGTGGGGCAAATCTCAGCGAGCATGTTGAGTCCATAGAGGGAGTGTATGTAACAACTTATCTTAAGATAAGAAGTCCAACATAAAAAACTCATAGGAGTGATGCTGAGTATATAAATAAATAGGCCTTACTAGTGTCAGACTTAGGCCCAAAGCGAAAAATATAGCTAAGGGGATGGGCCACTACACATGTCTTATCTACTATTGATGCATTTTAAAATTGAGTGGTCCTAGGTCAAAAGCGGATAATATCTTAGCAGGTTGGGTTGTTACAATTAGTTTAGAGCCACTGCTATATCAGCCTTGTCGATGTAGGCCAGAGCTACTTAGCTTAGGCAAATTCGTAGAGGTTAAGGCAGGGTAAACCTCAGTGTTGAGTCTAAGCGAATCCCATATGGCGGGACAAACCTCAGCAAGGGTGCTGAGTCCATAGTGGGGGGTTATGTAACAACCCATCTTAAGATAGAAGTTCTATATTGTCAAAACACAGGTGAGATGTTGGGTATACAATATTCATTATATTCACCCCCATTTTTGATTCCCTCTTTTGGATGTAGATTCTAGACGTCTTTGATGTGATAACTTTTAACTTTTGAGAAAATGCAATATAATAAACTTAGTGGTTTTTGTTATTTTTTTTTCTTTATAAGTTTGAGTTTTCGCATTATCATCGTACTTCATAAATTGAACAACTAATGTAAGTTGGGGTTTGTATCGTTAGTTCTCCCATCTAGGTAGTTAAGTGTAGGTGCCACTCATGGCTAATTTTTTATCGTAATAAAATAAAAACCCCAAAAGTTATGTTGTCATATATCTTTTTACAAAAAATAGAGAGATGAATTTACATATTTATTGAATTTTATTTGAAGTCCTTATTTTCCTTTTGTAGAAAAACTCAATCGTCAAATCAATAAAAAAAAGTAAAAACAACAAAAACAACAACAACAACATATATAGTGAAATCTAACAAGTGGGGTCTGGGGAGGGTAAAATGTATGCATATCTTAACACTACCTCAAAGGTAGAGAGGATGTTTCCTGGGAACCCTCGTCTCAAAAAACCCATAAGCAGAATAAACTAGATATGGAGAAAAAAGGAAAAGGTAAAGAAAAAGGGAAAGGAAGAACGACTAATGACAAAAAGTACATGATTGTTTGTAAATACGATAAAATAACATATATTTAGCCAAATAATGGCAACACAGGATATAAAAACATGACTAATACTTTACCCCTTCTAAACCCCAACGCTAGACATAAACCTATTCCTACTAGCCTACAAGCCTGCTACACCAATTCGTGACCTCCATTCCTTTCTATCTAAGGTCATGTCATCGGCGATCAAGTTTTGCCATATCTTGTCTGATCACCGCCCTGTATTACTTCTTCGGTGTACTTCTACTTATCTGTATAACCCTTAAATCTAACTTCTCGCACCTTCTAACAAGAGCATCGGTACTTCTTCTTTCAACATGTCCAAACCATCGCAGTAGCACTTCCCTCATTTTATCGGTCACTGGGGCCACCTCTGAATTCTCACGAATGGTCTCATTCCCACTCTTATCACTCCTTGTATGTCCACATATCTATCTCAGCATCCTCATCTCCACGACCTGTATCTTCTGAACATGTGCATTTTTTTATTAGCCAACACTCTACCCCATACAACAAAGACGGTCTAACCGCCATTCTATATAACTTACCTTTAAGTTTATGTGGTATCTTATTATCACATAGTACTCTAGAGGCAAGCCTCCATTTCATCCATGCTGCACCAATACAATGTCTAATATCATCATCAATATTGCTACTATTTTGAACGATAGATCCAAGATATTTAAACTTATCTCTCTTAGGAATTGGTTAAGTGGAAAGCCTCACATTAATGTCTACTTCATCCCTCGCAACACTGAATTTACACTCCAAGTATTCTGTTTTGGTCCTGCTCAGTTTGAACCCTTTGGATTTCAAATCCTGTCTCCAAATCTCCAATCTATCATTAACTTTAGCCTGAGTCTCATCAATCTGCACTATGTCATCCACAAATAGAATACACCATGGAACATGTGCCAGCTCATCCATAACCTAGGAAAATAGAAAAGGGCTCAACATAGATCCTCGATGAAGTCCCATCTCAACAGAAAAATACATTTAGTCTTCTCCTACTATTCTTACTCGAGTTTTCTCTCCATAGACATGCCCTTTATCACCGTAATATACACCATTGGGATACCTTTAACCTCTAGACACCTCCATAGGACATCCCTCGACACTTTGTCATAGGCCTTTTCGACATCATTGAATACCATATAAAGGTTCCTCTTTCTTCCCCTATATTTCTCCACTAATATCCAAACAAGATGAATTGCTTCAATAGTTAATTGCTACAAGATGAATCTGAACTGATTCTCTGAAGTAGACACTACTTTTCTCACCCTCATCTCCACCACTCTCTCCCTAATCTTGATAGTGTGGCTTAACGACTTGATACCCATATAATTATTACATTTTGAATATCACTGTTATTCTTGTACAATGGATCCATTGTACTCCTTCATTCATTGGGCATTTTGGCAGTCTTCATAATAGCATTGAATAGTCTAGTCAACCACTCTATACCATCCTTGACCATGTTCTTCCAAAAATCTATCGAAATCTCATTGGGTCCAATCGCCCTCCCTCTCGTCATCCTACTAATAGTACATCTAACTTTCTCAACTTTGAACCGCCTGCAGTAACCAACATCTTGATAAATACCGGAGTGTGCCAACTCACCCAACTTAATAGCTCTATCTCCCTTTTCATTTAAGAGTCTATGAAAGTAAGCTTTCCACCTTAGCATAACGGAAGTCTCATCCACTAACACCTCACCCTCCTCATCCTTGATGCACTTCACTTTGTCCAAGTCACGAGCTTTCCTTTCTCTCTCTTTAGCGAGCCTATACGATATATTGTCCCCACCTTTATCACTTCATTCCACATACAGGCGCTCAAATGCTTTGTCATCTTATAAATCTTCCTTAGCTTTGCTTTTCATCCTCGTCCCTATACTCCACCCACTTTGTATAAGCAATTTTCTTAGCTTTCACTTTGCATTGAACTTCGCCATTCCACCACCAATCACCCTGACGTCCATCAAAAGGTCCTTCTCAAAACCTCTAGTACCTCGATAACTACTTTTTTAATGCAACTAGCAATAGTGTCCCACATATTGTTCATATCTCGACTACTACTCTAAGCCTCTAAACTACTCCATGTTTCTTCCATATCTAGAGAAAGAGGAAGAGTCAGGCCTCCCCATCTAATCCTTGATTAGGCATAAATAACATTCTTCTTCATGTCTCTTTTAATCTCTAACTCTATCACTAGAAGCCTATGTTGAGCGAAAATGTTTTCACTCGCAATAACATTGGGATTCTTACAAAGGCTTCTATTGCCCTTTCGAAGAAGTAAGTAATCAATATGTCTTAGGTACCATATTGTGAAAGGTAATCAAGTGATTTTCTCTTCGGGAAACATGCATTAGCAACAACTAACTCAAAGGCTTTGGCAAAATCCAAGAGAAACATCCCACCTCCATTCCTCTCCCCAAAACCAAAGCCTCCATGAACATCTTTAAACCCGCTAGTGGTTTCCCTGATATACCCATTAAAGTCTCCCCTAGTGAAGATTTTTCTGTCTTTAGTATGCCTTTCACAACCTCATCCAACTCTTCCCAAAAGAGCCTCTTGACATCCTCATCTAGGCCCACTTGAGGCGCATAGGCACTAACTACATTCACTACATGCCTACAAACCACAAGTTTTATAGATATCATCCTATCATTAATCCTTCTAACCTCAACCATGTAATCCCTAAGGTCCTCATCTACTAGGATACCTACTCCATTGTTATCCGTAGAACCACCCAATTCTATAACTTAAACCCGTCTACATCTCGAGCTTTGGTACCTACCCATTTGGTATCCTGAACACACGCCTTATTAATTTGTCTCCTCTTTAGACTCCTCTCTAGCTCTATGGATTTTCCTGTAAAGTGATCCTTTATTCCACGACCCTACCCTCAATTTAAATAAGCCCGTGCCTCTCTTACCACCCCTACCCATTACCTCTAGCCCCAATGATTATATGACCCTAATCCACCATTAGATCCTAATGCCACTAAACTAAGAGCTAATAACTCACTAAGCTGCTATGATCAAGAAGATACAATCTAGAGAAAACTATACAACCCAATAATAGAGAACAATGAAATATAAGGTATACTACTAATCAAACAATCAGGTACAAAATCAAGACGAATAAGAAGATAAAGGCAACACAATATGATATGTAAGCTCACAAAATATAATAAATGGTAAATATAGAAATATATGATAAATCTAGGAAGATATGGTAAAAGTCAACACAACAAGCAAGAAACAACAACACAAATATGTTGAGGGCAAGAAATAGAAGGCAAGTAAAATGATACAATTCATTAAAATAAGAAATAACAAGAGATTGGAAGATATTGCCTGGAGTTCTGGTAAAAAATTGTTGAATGTTGCTGGAATTACTGGAAAATTGAAGTTGTAGATGTGGCCAGAAATATTCGGCTAAATCTGCTTCTTGCCAGACTAACTCGCCGAAAATTCTCACTTGTATCTAGAAATTTTTTAAGCTTCACTAGAAAGTACTGCAAAAGAACTATAACCTCACCGGAGTGCCTCACTGGATAATCACGTATCTTGAAAGATTTCTGACTGGAAATCCCAAAAAAATCCAAAAGGGTCTGTTGGTTGAGTAAGAGAGGATCTAAATAAATGTAACATGGTTGATTTTTATTTTTTATTTTCTCTCTCAACTCTCTCTCTTTCTCATTTTACACCACCAACCACCGCCGAGCGGGGCTATTCTACAGTACCGGTGAAGGAAGGATTTTGACGGCTCAAATCAGATATAGAGCTGATAAAGTTATGTGGAATTTTTTATTATAAATTTTTTAAAAAACGAAGTTCATTTGCTCCTCTATTTTTTCGGTTCAAACAAAAACTCATTATCTGTTGCTACTTTCCTTTTTGATATCTCTTCGGCGTACTCATGGAATCAATTTGTTTCTTCGTACCCGTCACCTTTTCTAGCGATCTTTAAAAATTCCAATCAGAACTATGTAGATTCTGGCGACTTTTCTGAAGTTTGCCGATGAGGATTTGCCTTTTCTCTTTTTTCCCGCCAAAGGTTTCTTTCCTGGTGAAACTTTTTTCCAGGCATGATTCTCTAATTTAGATCCTCTCTTACTCAACCAATAGATCCTTTTGGATTGTTTTTTGGATTTCCGGTCAGTATCTTTCAAGATGCGCGATTCTCCCGTGAAATACTCCGGTGAGGTTATAGTTCATTTACAGTACTTTCCAGCAATGCTTAACAATTTTCAGATACAGGTGAGAATTCCCGATGAGTTAGTCCAGCAAGAATCAAATTCCGACGAAGTTTTTCCGCAACATTTACAACTTAAATTTTCCAGTACTTCCAACAACATTCAACAATATTTTGACCAGAACTCCAGGTGATATCTTTCAATCTCTTGTTATTTCTTATTTTAATCAGTTATATCTTTTTACTTGCCTTCTATTTCTTGCCCTTTACATATTTGTGGTTTTGTTTATTGCTTGTTGCGCTGACTTTTACCATATATTCCTAAATTTATCATATATTTCTATATTTACAATTTATTGTATTTTGTGAGCTTATGTATCATATTGTGTTGCCTTTACCCGCTTATTAGTCTTGATTTTGTACCCGATTGTTTGATTAGTAGTCTACCTTATATTTCATTGTTCTGTATTATTGGGTTGTATGGTTTTCTCTAGATTGTATCTTCTTTATTTAGTAGCTTACTGAGTTATTAGCTCTTAGTTTAGTGGTGTTAGGATCTAATAGTGGATTAGGGTCATGTTGTCGGTTGGGTTCGGAGGAAAGGGCTAGGGGTGGTAAGAGAGGCACGGGCTTATTTAAGTCAAGTGTAGGGTCGTGGAATATAGGATCACTTACACGAAAATCCATAGAGCTAGTGAAGAGTCTTAAGCGGAAACAAATTAATATAACTTGTGTTCAGGAGACCAGATGGGTAGGTACCAAAGCACGGGACGTAGATAGGTTTACAATATGGTACTTGGGTGGTTCTAGGGACAGAAATATGTAGGTATCCTAGTAGATGAGGACCCTAGGGATTGCGTGGTTGAGGTTAGAAGGATTAATGATAGGATGATGTCTATTAAACTTGTGTTTGGTAGGTATGTAGTGAATGTCTTAGTGTTTGTGCGCCTCAACTACGACTAGATGAGGATGTCAAGAGGCGCATTTGGAAACGTTGGATGAGGTTGTGAAATGCATACCAAAGACAGAAAAAAACTTTATTAGGGGAGACTTTAAAGCATATCAGGGAAACCACTTGCGGGTTTCAAGATGTTCATTGAGGCTTTGGTTTTGGGGAGAGGAATGGAGATGGGATGTATCTTGGATTTTTCCAAAGCCTTTGAGTTAGTTATTGCTAACTCATGTTTCCCCAAGAGGGAAAATCTCTTGATTACCTTTCGTAATACAGTAGCTAAGACTCAGATTGATTACTCACTTCTCCGAAAGGGCAATAGAAACCTTTGTAAGAATTGCAAGGTTATTCTAAGTGAAAACATTTCAACTCAATATAGACTTCTAGTGATGGATTTAGAGATTAAGAGAGAAAACAAGAAGAATGTTATTTATGCCCAACCAAGGATTAGATGGGGAGGCTTAACTCCTGCCCTTTCTCGAGAGATGGAAGAGAAGTTGAGTAGTTTAGAGGCTTGTAGGAGTAGCGGAGATGTGAACAATATGTGGGACACTACTAGTGGTTGCATTAGAAAAGTAGTTACCGAGGTACTAGGGGTTTCGAGAGGGACCTTTGGTGGACGTTCGGGTGATTGGTGGTGGAATGATGAAGTTCAAGGCAAAGTGAAAGCTAAGAAAATTGCTTATATGAAGTGGTTGGAGTGTAGGGATGAGGATGAAAAGCAAAGTCTTAAAGAGATCTATAAGACGACAAAGACAGAAGTGAAGAAGGCGGTGAGAAGTGCTAAGACAACAACGTTTGACCGCCTGTATATGGAGCTAAGTGATAAAGAAAGGGATAAGAGATTGTATAGGCTCGCTAAAGAGAGATAGAAAGGAAAGATTGTGACTTGGATCAAGTGAAGTGCATCATGGATGAGGAGGGTGAGGTGTTGGTGGATGAGACTTCTATTAAGCTAAGGTGGCAAGCCTACTTTCATAGACTCTTAAATGAAATAGGAAATAGAGCTATTGAGCTAGGTGAGTTGGCACACCCCGATAGCCATCTAGATTTTGGTTATTGTAGGCAGTTCAGAGTTGAGAAGGTTAGACGTGTTATTAGGGGGTTGAAGAGAGGGAGGGCAATCGGACCCGATAAGATTTCGGTAGATTTTTGGAAGAACATGGTAAAGGATGGTATACAGTGGTTGACTAGACTGTTCAATGCTATTATGAAACTGCCAAGATGCTCGATAAATGGAAGAGGAGTGTAATGGTTCCACTGTACAAAAACAAGGGTGATATTAAAAACTATAATAATTACAGGGG
Organism: Solanum rostratum; assembly: GCA_029948455.1. Lineage (NCBI taxonomy): Eukaryota > Viridiplantae > Streptophyta > Magnoliopsida > Solanales > Solanaceae > Solanum > Solanum rostratum. Next base: position 16,198,757 of record CM057049.1, on the reverse strand, counting down.
TATCAAGCTGTTAAGCCACACTATAAAGGTCTAGGAGAGAGTGGTGGAGATGAGGGTGAGAAAAGGAGTGTCTATTTTAAAAATCAGTTCAGATTCATGTCGGGGTGGAAATTATTAAAGCAATTCATCTTGTTCGGGGATTAGTGGAGAAATAAAGGGAAATAAAGAAGGACCTTCATATGGTGTTCATTGATCTCGAGAAGGCCTATGACAAAGTTTTGAGGGATGTCCTATAGAGGTGTCTAAAGGTGAAAGGCATTCCAATGGTGTATATTAAGGTTATAAAGGACATGTATGACAGAGCCAAAACTCGAGTAAGAATGGTGTGAGGAAACTCAGAGTATTTTCTGTCAAGATGGGACTTTATCAAGGATTTTTGTTGAGCCCTTTTCGGTTTGCCTTGGTGATAGATGAGCTGACACGGTTTATTCAGGAGGAGGTTCATGGTGTAAGCTATTTGCAGATGATATAATACTAATTGATGAGACTCGAACTAAAGTTAATGATAGATTGGAGGTTTAGAGATAGACTTTGGAATCCAAAGGGTTCAATCTAAATAGAACCAAAATAGAATACTTGTGTCACACCCCGCGAGGGTACCCTAGGCGTGGCCGGCACTCGAAAACTATTGCTAGTCCCCAAGCGAACCACCTAGCTTCATCACATCATTCAATCAAATACTCTACTGAATAGCAGGAACATATATAAGTCTCAAAGAAAATACATATATAAAATAAAGGCTAGTAGAAGGAACTAGCTCACAATCTCAACAGCAAATGCTCGACCATCGTCTATGAAGCCTCTATCACTAATCATGTGGTGCCAATGACAAATCCATGGCTACCCAAATCAAAACAAAAGAAGTAATCCAGTCTAACTCTAAAGCATGATGAAATAAAAGAGTGAATCCTCCGGAGTAGGGGAGGCTCACCAATCAGCTGAAATCTCGAATCCTCAACAAAGCGCCTATCGACGATCCCTAGTACCTGCCTCTGCATCATAAAACGATGCAGTCCAAAGTGCACATTAATACTTGGAATATACTGGTATGTAAAATAGCTGAGTGAAACAGAAACCGATAGAATTATATAGAAACAACATCAGCTTAAAAATATACATCAAATCACATCATTAGTCAAATGTCTGCCTTTGCAGGAATAAGGAGTAGACAAGTGACCTATCGATAACTCAGAACTCATCAATCGTCTCAGACTCGTCTCAAAAGAGCTCACCTCCTCTCATCTTATCACATCTCATCTCATCTCATCTAGACTCGGAGTAAGGCAAGAAATTTATGGGAGTTTCTCTTAACTGACAACAATCACTTATGAGCTAGTGAATGCAGAATAGTCACGCTGATGTTGCCACAGCCATTCCAAACTTGCCAGGTAGGGAACGAATCAAAACCATATCAGCTCACCCAATATGGAGTCAGTCATCAATAAGTCCTCTATTGTTTCAGGGACTTCTAATCAAGAGGGAACCACGATATATGTTATGGTTCCAAGCCTCATCTACGTATGGCGACGTAGTTAATGAGTTCAAGTGGGACTCACTTTTTACTCATTTCAGTGCTTGATACTCCTCCCGATGCAATGCTCATAAAACCTCCATCTCAACCAATCTCATAGGGACTTCAACCCCGTCAATGATCGGTATCTCATAGGGAATCTAACCCTATCATCAATCAAGCTCATGGGGACTTTAACCCTCTCATCAATCAATCTCATAGGGACTTTAACCCTCTCGTCAGTCAATCTCATCAATGATATAAGATTTAGAACAATCATTAGGTATCAAGTGAATAGACACATCGATAGAGTTTATTTATAGAGACTCATAAGACAATTGAACTCTATCAACTCATCATCATTCTCTCATCACAACCACAATCACAATCAACAATCACAATCCTAACTCAAGGCTCTAGAATCATCATTCTCTCAAGTTCATTATGCATGCCTTTCAAAATAGTCATATAGGGTTATGTAAGTTCTCATGAAAATATTCAATTTAAGGAAACAATTTGTATGATGATCATCAACATGGAAAACATGTAATTTCAAATATAATTTTCAAGAAAAATCATCAAAAAAAATCATGCATGTAGACTCTTCAATCATCAACTCATCTATGACCTCTATGGGGCACATGAAAGAACAATCCCATGTTTTAGTTTAGCCTTACATACTTGTGATGCAGCTGTTTAACTGGGTGATGTTGAGGATCTCTTCTCGAATGTCTCACCCGAAGCGCTTCTCAAGCCCTAGCCTTGTTAGATTTTTAGAATAGGACTTAGAATAGACGTTTTAGGTTCTTTTCATGTTGAAACGACCTTACTAGCTGTGTATCAGTGTTTAGGAGGGGTTAGGGATTGACCGGAATGCCCCTCGAAATATGTTAGAAATTTCCAGTTCAAAAAATACATGGTCCGCGACGCAGACCTTTTGCGAACTGTGCATTTTTAGAAAAGTAGTTTTGAACGAGTTTTTTCCATCCCGTCGAAAATTTTAGAAAACACACAAGTGCTTCTCCGCGACAGGTCCACAACACGCCTCTGTCGTGGACCATCTCTGTTTTTCTGATTTGGATCGAAAATTTATCTTTCGATCGGGTCGCTCTAAAAATTTCCCGAGACCACTTTCCCACTCAGTTTTTCATGCTGATTCCAAATCTGGTCTCGGATTTTCCATATGAGCTTCGGAAGATGCGTTACATGCATACCCTCACTCTAGGGGTATTTTGGTAATTTTATCGGGCGTTACATCATCTCCCCCTTGGGATCATTCGTCCTCGAATGATGAGTAGAGATGGGGATCAAGGCACGAATAGACTCAAGGCACATTTCCATACCTAATTCAATCAATCACTTCTCGACTTAATAATAGTACGTCACTAAAAAAAATAGAACAATCATCTTAGTGAAGAGTAAGGATTTTTACATTCAATATCTTCATCATCAGTTCGCACGAATAGGTGCGGATATTTTGCTTTCATCTCCTCCTCAGCCTCCCATGTGGCTTCTTCAACGAACTGATTCCTCCATAGGACTTTAACTGAGGCTATCTCTTTGTTCCTCAACTTGTGAATCTGACGATCAAGGATTTGAACCGGGACCTCTTCGTAAGATAGGTTATCGTTTACCCCAATGCTATCAACAGGGATCACCAAGGTGGGATCTCCCAAGTATTTCTTCAGCATCGATACATGGAATACTGGATGGACTCCATCTAGCTCGGAAGGCAACTCCAACTCGTAAGCAACCTTCCCAATCCTCTTTACGATCTTATAGGGTCCAACATAACGCGGACTTAGCTTTCCTTTCTTCCCGAACCTTAGGACACCCTTCATAGGTGATACTTTCAAATATACCCAATCATCTATCTCAAACTCTAAGTATCTTCTCCTTACGTTGGTGTAAGACTTTTGGCGACTCTGGCAGTCTTTAACCTTTCTCTAATGATCTTGACCTTCTCCATTGACTGGTGAACAAGATCAGGCCCAATCAGTTCAGCTTCTCCAACCTCAAACCACCCAATTGGTGATCTACATCTTCTCCCATACAAGGCTTCATACAAAGCCATCTGAATGCTCGCATGATAACTATTGTTGTATGCAAATTCAATCATTTGTAGGTGATCATCCCAATTCCCCTTGAAGTCAAGGACACAAGCCCTCAACATGTCCTCAAGCGTTTGAATTGTACGCTCTGCCTGACCATCTGTCTGGGGATGAAAGGTTGTGCTCAGGTTCACCTTACTACCCAAGCCTTTCTGGAACGATCTCCAGATCTGGGAGGTAAATTGGGCTCCTCTATCCGAGATGATGGACAAGGGAACTCCATGCAACCTCACAATCTCCTGAATGTATAACTTGGCATACTCTTCTGCAGTGTTGGTTGTCTTAATTGCCAGAAAGTGAGCCGATTTAGTCATTCTGTCCACGATTACCCATATCGAATCATGTTTCACTCGAGACCTTGGCAGACCAGTGACAAAGTCTATATTGATCATCTCCCACTTCCACTCCGGAATCTCAAAGTTCTGAGCCAATCCACATGGCCTTTGATGTTCAACCTTCACTTGTTGGCAGTTTGGGCATTTTGAAACGAATTTTGCAATGTCGCTCTTCATCCCATTCCACCAATAGACTTCCCTTAAGTCGTGGTACATTTTGGTGGAGCCAGAATGAATGGAATATCTAGTGTTATAGGCCTCCGCCATGATCCTATTCCGAACACCATCAACATTTGGAACACACAATCTACTTTGATATCTCAATACTCCATCTCCCCCTTTGGAGAAGACCATCACCTTCTGTCTATGGACGTCCTCCTTCAATTGAAGTATGACTGGGTCTTGGTCTTGCTTTTTCTTCACTTCCATTACTAACGAGGAAGCAAACCCGTTCTTCACATTGACTCCTCCTTCATTGTTTTCTTCGAGTCGAACTCCTAATCGAGCCAACCGGTTCACGTCCTTGGCTAACTCCTTCTTTCCTTCCTCCACGTGGGCTGCTACCCTTTGATAACCTGCTAAGAGCATCAGCAAGAACATTAGCTTTACCTGGGTGGTAGTGAATACTCATGTCATAATCTTTCGAAAATTCCAGCCATCTCCTTTGTCGCAACTTGAGCTCTTTCTGACTAAAAACGTACTGCAAGCTCTTGTGGTCAGTGAACACATCCACATGCACTCCATGCAAGGAGTGGCGCCAGATTTTAAGTGCGAACACTACTGCTACCAACTCGAGGTCATGGGTTGGTTAATTCCTCTCATGAACCTTGCGTTGCCTGGAAGCATAGGCTATCACCTTCCCCCTTTGCATTAGTACGCATCCCAATCCAACCCTTGAGGCATCACAATAAATTACAAAGTCCTCGGTCCGGTTGGGTAAGGTTAGGACTGGTGCCATAGTTAACCTCGTTTTCAACTCTTGGAAACTCTTCTCACATTTTTCGGGCCGCTGGAACTTGACCTTTTTCTGAGTCAATTTGGTCAATGGTGCAGATAGGGAAGAAAATCGCTCAACAAACCTGCGGTAGTAGCCCGCCAACCCCAAGAAGCTCCTGATGTCAATCGGAATGGTTGGTCGTGTCCAGTTCTTAACCGCTTCAATCTTTTGAGCATCCACATGAATACCCTCACCAGAAATAACATGGCCTAAAAAGGCTGCTGATTTAAGCCAGAACTCACATTTGGAGAACTTTGCATACAACTCATGGTCCTTAAGAGTTTGGAGGACAACTCTGAGGTGATTAGCATGCTCCTCCTCACTCCTTGAATATATCAGAATGTTGTCGATAAATACTATCACAAACAAGTAAAGATATGGTTTGAACACTCTATTTATCAAATCCATAAAGGCGGCAGGTGCATTCGTCAACCCGAAGGACATGACCAAGAACTCAAAATGGCCATATCTAGTCCTAAAGGCTATCTTTGGAATGTCACACTCTCTCACCTTCAGCTGATGGTAGCCAGATCTGAGGTCTATCTTAGAGAAACATGAGGCTCCCTAAAGTTGGTCAAACAAATCATCTATCCTTGGGAGAGGATATTTATTCTTTATCGTGACCTTGTTCAGTTGCCTATAATCAATACACATCCTGAGGGACCCATCTTTCTTTCACACGAATAAAACAGGGGTACCCCATGGTGAAACACTTGGCCTAATGAAGCCCTTTTTTAGCAAATATTTTAGTTGCTCTTTCAATTCTTTCAACTCAGCTGGGGCCATCCTGTAAGGTGGAATCAAAATAGGATGGGTATCTGGAAGAACATCAATCCTAAAGTCAATCTCCCTACCAGGAGGGACACCGGGCAAGTCGTCAGGAAAGACTTCTAGAAATACATTGACAGTCGGAATTGACTCAAGAGTTGGGGACTCAACATCATCAGATTTCACCCTCACTAAGTGATAAATACAGCCTTTGGAAATTAACTTCCGAGCTTTAAGATATGAGATAAACCTCCCTCTAGGTGTCACCGAGTCACCCTTCCACTCTAGAACTGGTTCATTTGGAAATTAGAACTTAACTATTCCAGATCTACAATCAACAGAGGCATAACAGACGTGAAGCCAATCCATGCCGAGGATCAAATCAAAGTCAACCATCCTTAACTCGATCAAATCAACAATGGTGTCCCTATGATGGATGGACACCACACAAGCTCTATAGACTCTCTCAGCTCGAATAGGCTCACCCACCGGAGTAGTAACATCAAAGGGTTCAAGAAGACTCTAGGGAGTTTTATCAAATTTACTGGCCACGTAAGGAGTCACAAACGACAATGTGGCACCAGGATCTATTAAAACATAACAATCAAAAGTAAAGACTCAAATCATACCCGTCATAACGTCTGCGAAATTTTCCTAATCTTGGTGACTCCCCATAGCATATAAGCGGTTTGTAGCCCTGCCTGTACCTGACAAAGTGGCCCTCTGGTTCCCTCTGACTGGTGGGGCTGGGGTGGAAGATTGAGCCAGGTCAGCTTACATTGGGCAATTTCTCTGGTAGTGGCCTGCTTGGCCACACTTGTAGCACACGTCATTTCCGCCACGACATCTCCCCAAGTGCAGCTTGCCATAGGTACCACATGCTGGCTTACCCTGCGGACCTTGGGCCACACTAGCATGCGAACGAGGCCCATGGCTTCCCACATTCTGAGATCTCTGATCGTACCCGCCCCTAGGCACTAGCAGATGATGGTGCTGGAAAGTGATTGCTATTTCCTTTCCTCCTAACCTCATGGCTGGAGGTCTTTGCCTTCTTGCGCTTGAATTCTTTCCGGTCATGTTGTCTCTCCTCATTGGCGTGTTGCACAAACGTCATCAGTCGCCCGATGTCTATGTCACTCACCAGTATGGCTCCTCTCCCATCTCTCTTGGGTCCTCGATTCAACCCATCTACATACATTCCCATCCTTCCCCTCATATCGGTAACCATGTCCGGAGCATAGCGAGATAATTGAGTGAACTTCTGGCCATACTCTAGCACGGTCATAGAGCACTGTTTTAGGTCCAGAAACTCCCTCACCTTAGCTTCTCTTTTCTCTCTTGGGAAGAAGCGTCCCAAGAAGGCCTCCTCAAACACTGCCCAAGTCACATATGAAGCATCATCCTCCCTGACTTTCTTCCATTGGTCGAACCATAGCCTAGCCACCCCCTTAAGTTGGTAGGCAGCCAGTTCCACCCTATCAGCATCAGCTAAATGCATTACTTGGAACACCTTCTCAAGTTCCTCCACATATTCTTCAGGATCTTCAGCGGATGCAGACCCCGTAAACTCAGGCGGGCTAATCCTCAAAAACTCCCGGACCCTAGAGGTGTCATGAGGACTTGTTCCACCTGCGCCTTGCCTCACCGCAGGTGCTGCGACAGCCTAGGCTAAAGTTTGAATAGCCTGGCGCAGTTCGGCGTTGGAGACCTCATCTTGAGGGGGTTGTCCAACAGGGGCAGCTGGATCCACGGGCCCCTCAAGTACTTGGGGTTCAGGTAGGTTAAAAGCTAGCCTGGCAGGACGTCCCCTTCCTCTGACAGCCTTCTGGGAGGCATATCATCGATTCTGCACGTGTAGAGCACGAATTAGAAGATATTTTTCATAGAGTTTAACTCTATCACACGAATTGTAATAAGAAAGAAGTGTAACCATTCATAATGTCTCATAGCCCCCTGCTTATGAAATGTGGTCGGCAATATACCCATAAACAAGAATCTACTAGACACGGCTTCATAGACTCCTTAGGACACTTGAACTTTGTGCTTTGATACCAAGTGTGTCACGCCCCGGGAGGGTACCCTAGGCGTGGTCAGCACTCGAAGACTATTGCTAGTCCCCAAGCGAACAACCTAGCTTCATCACATCATTCAATCAAATACTCTACTGAATAGCAGGAACATATATAAGTCTTAAAGAAAATACATACATAAAATAAAGGCTAGTAGAAAGAACTAGCTCACAATCTCAACACCAAATGCTCGACCATCATCTATGAAGCCTCGACCACTAATCATGTAGTGCCAATAACAGATCCATGGCTACCCAAATCAAAACAAAAGAAATAATCCAGTCTAACTCTAAAGCATGATGAAATGAAAGTGTGAATCCTCCGGAGTAGGGGAGGCTCACCAATCAGCTGAAATCTCGAATCCTCAACGAAGCGCCTATCGACCATCCCTAGTACCTACCTCTACATCATAAGATGCAGTCCAAAGTGGACATCAGTACTTGGAATGTACTGGTATGTAAAATAGCTGAGTGAAACAGAAACCGGTAGAATTATATAGAAACAACATCAGCTCAAAAATATACATCAAATCACATCATTAGTCAAATGTCTGCCTATGCAGGATAAGGAGTAGACAAGTGACCTATCGATAACTCAGAAGAACTCATCAATTATCTCAAAGGAGCTCACCTCCTCTCATCTCATCACATCTCATCTCATCTCATCTAGACTCGGAGTAAGGATAGAAATTTATGGGAGTTTCTCTTAACCGACAACAATCACTTATGAACCAATGAATGTACAACAGTCACGCTGATGTTGCCACAGCCGTTCCAAACTTGCCAGGTAGGGAACGAATCGAAACCATATCAGCTCACCCAATATGGAGTCAGTCGTTAATAAGTCCTCTATTGTTGTAGGGACTTCTAATCAAGAGGGAACCACAATATATGTGATGGTTCCAAGCCTCATCTACGTATGGCAACATAGTTAATGAGTTCAAGTGGGACTTACTCTTTACTCATTTCGGTGCTCGATACTCCTTCCTACTCAATGCTCATAAAACCTCCATCTCAACCAATATCATAGGGACTTCAATCCCGTCAATGATCGGTATCTCATAGGGAATCTAACTCTATCATCAATCAAGCTCATAGGGACTTTAACCCTCTCATCAATCAATCTCATAGGGACTTTAACCCTCTTGTCAATCAATCTTATCAATGATATAAGATTTAGAACAATCATTAGGTATCAAGTGAATAGACACATCGGTAGAGTTTATTTATAGAGACTCATAAGACAATTGAACTATATCAACTCATCATCATTCTCTCATCATAACCACAATCACAATCAACAACCACAATCACAAGGCTCTAAAATCATTATTCTCTCAAGTTCATTATGCATGCCTTTAAAAATAGTCATATAGGGTTATGTAAGTTCTCATGAAAATATTCAATTTAAGGAAACAATTTGTATGATGATCATCAACATGGAAAACATGTAATTTCAAATATAATTTTCAAGAAAAATCATCAAAAATAACCATGCATGTAGACTCTTCAATCATCAACTCATCTAAGACCTCTATGGGGCACATGAGAGAACAATCCCATGTTTTAGTTTAGCCTTACATACTTGTGGTGCAACTATTCAACTGGGTGATGTCGAGGATCTCTTCTCGAATGTCTCACCCCAAGTCCTTCTCTCCCCTTCTCAATCCCTAACCTTGTTAGATTTTTAGAATAGGACTTAGAATAGAGGTTTTAGATTCTTTTCGTGTTGGAACGACCTTACTAGCCATGTATCAGTGTTTAGGAGGGGTTAGGGATTGACCAGAATGCCCCTCGAAATAAGTTAGAAATTTCCAGTTCGAAAAATACACGGTTCGCGACACAGAACTATCGTGAACTGTGCATTTTTGGAAAAGTAGTTTTGAACGAGTTTTCTCCATCCCATTGAAAATTTTGGAAAACGCACAAGTGCTTCTCCGCGACAGGTCCACAACGCGCCTCTGTCGCGGACCGTCACTATTTTCTAATTTGGACCGAAAATTTATCTTTCGATTGGGTCGCTCTAAAAATCGACCGAGACCACTTTCCCACTCAATTTTTCATCCTGATTCCAAATTCGGTCTCGGATTTGCCATACGAGCTTCGGAAGATGCGTTACGCGCATACCCTCACTCTAGGGGTATTTTGGTAATTTTACCGGGCGTTACAACTTGGAGTGTAAATTCAGTGTTGCTAAGGGATGAAATAGACATTGATTTGAGGCTTGCCACTCAACCTATTTCCAAGAGAGATAGCTTTAAATATCTTGGGTCCATTATTCAAAATAGTGGACGATATTGATGATGATGTCACATATTGTATTGGGGCAGCATGGATGAAATAGAGGTTTGCCTCTATAGTACTGTGTGATAAGACGATACCACCTAACTTTAAAGGTAATTTTTATAGAATGGTGGTTAGGCCATCTTTGTTATATGGAACAGAGTGTTGACTAACTAAAATCTCACATGTTCAGAAGATGCAGGTCGTTGAGATGAACATGTCGATATAGATGTGTGGAGATACTTGGAGTAATAAGATTAGGAATGAGACTATTCGTGCGAAGTTAGAGGTGGCCCTTATGGTTGATAAGATGATGGAAGTGCGACTGCGATGGTTTGGACATGTGCAGTGAAGAAGTACCAATGCTCCTACTAGGAGGTATGAGAGTTGTATTTAGGGATTATACGGAAAAGTAGAGGTAGACCAAAGAAGTATTGGGGGAGTTGATCAAACAAGATATGACAAAACTTGATTTCACCTAGGACACAACCTTTGATGAAAAGGAGTCTAGGTCGCGAATTAGAGTAGTGAACTAATAGGTTAGTAGGGATAGGTTTATGTCTGGCCTTGGGGTATAGTAAGGTAGTAGTATTAGTCGTGTCTTTATATCCTGTGTTGCCTTTATCCATCTTATATATGTTATTTTTATCGTATTTACATACTATCATGTATTTTTCGTTATCAGGCGTTCTTCCTTTTCTCCTTTTCTTTTCCTTTTCCTTTTTTCTCCATATCTAGTTTATTCTAGGTTTTTTGAGACGAGAGTTCCTAGGAAACAACCTCTCTACCTTTAAGGTAGTGGTAAGGTCTGCGTATATTTTACCCTTCCCAGACCCCACTTGTGGAATTTCACTAGGTATGTTGTTGTTGTTGATCTACATACCATAATTACTTTCAAAAAGAATAATTGATCAAGAAGGTAAAGTGTCATGCTTTTTCAAAAAAAAAATCCAAAAGTCATTTAAAAATCAAAGAGAACTTAAGATTTTACAAAACTTTCTTTCATATAGCGAGCCTCATCAAGAAAATTTAAAGAAGCTTTGTAATTTACAAGTTCTTGATAAAAAAAACTTCAGAAGGAACCTAAAAAAAATTGAATCACTTGCACACGAAACAAGTACATTTTCTCTTTTCATTTTATGAATTCTTACTGTCACTCCTTATTCTGCCGAGAAAAAATATTTGAGAAAAGAATGAAGAAAAAACAAAAGTGTTGTAATTTTTTTTTCTAATTCTTTTATGTATACAATAGAAAGAGAACTGATACAAAGAAAAAGTTGAAAAACTCACATGACTGTAAATTTAAAGATTTCAAACTAGAGGAAAAAAAAAGATATGTGAAATTCTTTTAGAGTATCAACCATAGTGGACTTGAAAGAGGAAAAAGAATATTATACAAGGGTGAAATTACAATAAATTTTATATACTTTTGAAATTTTTGTTGCACATTTAATATATTATATTTACTGAGGCACTTACTTATATTCATGTGAGTAAGAACCTATAAATGAGAAAACATTAATAAAAAGATTTTTTTTTTAATTTTCAAAATTTGAGTTCAAAAAAATATAATTAATAATAAAGATCTCAGCTGTATAATCATATCATTTAAGTGAATTTTCATTGATCATCCCGTCATGTTTCAAGAAGATCAATTTTTTATGTTGGTTGCTTATTTGCTCGTGGGGTTGTTTAAGATATATAAAGGAAGCCTTAGATGTAAGTGCAAAATTGTTAGTGTCAAATCCTGAGTCTTTTATGCTGCTTGGAGCTGCTTGGAATTACAGAAAACTTTTAAATGAGGAGTTTGTTAAGTCAATTCTTGATGAAGAACTCAGATTGTTAAGTTGTTTTTTTGAATAAAAATAAGATCTTTCCAAATGGGTTGGATTAAGCATTGAGGATTCATCTATTAGTATTTGTTAAAGGGAGGTCTTGTGGGAAAAGAAAGGGATGCTCAATTTTCTAATCTTAAAAGGGACCTGCTTTTTCTTTTCCTTTTTTCTGTCCCCACACATTTGCCTTTTCTGCTAAATCCTGTGCTTAAACCCAAATAAATTCTAGTTTAGTTTTTGACATATTTCCTCTTGTTATGAATGATGTTATATGTTGTTACTTAGAAGTGTAAAACCTGTGTTGAATAACAATGCTAAAGTTGTAGACAAAACCTGATGTGGCTCTTTATCTGAGTGAGTATGAAGGATTGGGCCTCTAATAGCGCAGAATAGCTATAGAAGATTTGTACCTCAACTTTGAATCTTCTACCCGATGGACCTACGTCCAATGGATAATGAAACTTCAGGTATGTTTTAACTTATATGTTATAATGCTCTGTGTTGTCAAAGGCACGATTAACTTCTAAAGCAATGTGCAAAACGTGTTAGAGCTCTAGTGTCGTCATCCATGTGCTGAGATATGTTGCTCGGACTCTTCAAAATTGTCGGCGGGTGCATGTCGCATTCACCAAAAATCGTGTATTTTTGAAAAATCTAACACAGGTGCGGCATTGAAAGTCAAGATTCTATGCAACTTAGGCGTACTTTTCCTTGTCATTGAGTGTAAAGATGAAGTGGCAACATTCAACAATTGATATTTCCCTTTATCGTAATTTCTTTTTCATTTTCGTTGTCCATATATTTGTTATTCGTGCTTATACTTAATAGCCTTGAACTACACACATATATTTATATTTTTTTCTCTATTTGCATCTCTTCATTAACACAATATTTGCTTTTGGCATGAAACCCCAACGAATCTTAGAGTTTTTTTTTTTTTGCATTGTTCGCCTTTGATAACATTGTGCTTTTGTTATCATCTGTAATTATTTTCTTGTGGTTTCATTCTGCTAAAGCTTTGCATATTAATTAGGTAGAGAATGCATTAAAGCGCTATCTCATTCTGACCTATATTCTACAATGCCGCATCTCTTATCTCTTCCAAAGGTTCATCTCCCCATACTGACTTGTATACAATATTCTTCTTTCTCATTTGCAGAAGGGTATTCTCCCAAAGACAAGGTATTTACAGAAGAGTATGAATTTGTGCGCCATGCTCTTTTAACAGATCCAGATCATCAAGGTGGTCGGTTTTATCATCTGTGGCTTCGTGATCAGACAGTTAAACAAGAGACATTGTTTGTTTTTCATGGCCACCACATGGCTGTAATCTTTCATTATCCGTGGATGGATCATTTGGAGATTGCTCTTTATCACCTTTTACCAGGCTTCAGACTAATACTAGAATACTTCCACTCATTCTCTATTTCAGCAGAGATTTTAAGAATATATGCTAATCTACATAGTAATTGAATGTGAAAATATTCCGATTAATGAACTTGTTTGGAGATCACTCTCAGGAGATGGACCTTAATTTTCCCGAGGAACATGCACATTCACTCTCATATTGAATTTTTCAGTGTCTGTACCACCTCATCATTTAGAACATGTTGATTTGAAAATTGAAGGGAAGATCTCTTGGAGTGATGAAAGTTTCTGCACTCATGATGCACAGTTCTTGAGTCAGTTTTGGTTAACTTGTTCCATCTAGAAAGAACCAAGATTGATGAAACAGTAGTAGACTATCAGTGGGATGTTACGACCATGAATAATGAGATATCACTCTGTAGGGAGTTTTTACCGACAATGAACTAGTAGGAAATTTGTTTACACGCTGAGTGGTTCATCTACGACAGTTGTATTTCCATCATGTCCTCTCTTATTATTTCTTTGTCTGTTTCAGTAAAATTGGGAAGCTGACACTTGCCAAAGTGCTGGTGGCCCATGATACCTTGATGTCATATGCTGGCACTAGTCATAGAAATGTTAACCATCATGCAAAAATAGTTCAACTATATGACGATTTAGAGAAAATGGACCTAGCACATCTCACTACTACCAGGTTCGCCTACAACAAGCCGTACTCAGGCGTGCCTATAATTACTTTGCAGCATATGACAGGTTTTTTTAATCAAGACACTTCACTACTTGCCTAACATACTGTAGCAGCTCAGATAATTTAATCCCCTTATTACCACATGCTACTAGGTAAAAGTAAATATTGGTTTTCATAGTTAACACATTTTTCTTATTTTGGTCACTGGAACGACAGTGTATCTAGAATATAAGCCGCCGGACGACTAGACTGAATGGCCAACAATGCAGTTTGAGCTGCTTTGTTCTCTCCTTTTTTTCTTTGCCGCTCCAGTATATTCCATTTGTCTGATGTCAACAGTACATGAAAATGTTATCATTTTACTTTCTGTCTCATACCTCTGCCATTCATATCGTGGCATTGCAAAATTCATCTTATGAGCATATTCTTGCAACAAATTTTTGCACAAGCCTGTTTCATGCTGAAAAATGCACCAAACAAGGCAAAATAGAAGGGTTTTATTACTTCCGGACACAACAAATTGAAAGTTAATAGTACAAGAACCAAGCAAAAGTACACTAGTTAAAAATAAAAAAAATTAAAGTTTCTTCATAGACCTAACATTACTCTATTATACAAACTTGTACAGGTCAAAGAGCTGGGTTAATGTAATATCCGCATACGTAGCAAAGGAGGTAGTCCAACACAATTCAACCTAACATATAACCCCTAAAGGTAGTTAAACCCCTAAAGGTAGTTAAGAGTTGTTATGCTAAAGCATATGCTCATTACATTGTGGACCTAATTAATGCTCTGCAGGGTGTTCTAAAAAGACAATTGTCACACCTTGCTAGGCGAGGGGGAAAGGAGCTCCAATGGATAAAACAATGAATAAGACATTCCACCACAAAATGGAAGTTTATATGTTCACCAACACAAAGGACATTAATAACTGGCCTAGGTAAGTTGTTGGCAAGAAGATACTGGCCATCATAGTTCGCCCTCCGCCACCACAGATTGAAATTCAAATGGGACAAGTTACCCAGAAGATATGCAATAGTAGCATAAGACATTACAAAAGCCAATTTTTTCTTGAAATAAACATATGTATTTCACACAAGCTATATCTGATACAGTTGCTTTTGGTTAGAATACAGGAACAGTTAAGATCATTGTGTATATGAGAGAAAGAGCAAAATTGTTTTGTCTCAAATGAGAAGGATAAAACAAGTTACCACTAGCTGAGAAAGGTTTTGCATTGACTTGACATTTCCAAGTCTCTTGAGTGCAATCCCAGCCCTTTTCTTCCAACAATGACAGTTAAGATCATTGTGTATATGAGAGAAAGAGCAAAATTGTTTTGTCTCAAATGAGAAGGATAAAACAAGTTACCACTAGCTGAGAAAGGTTTTGCATTGACTTGACATTTCCAAGTCTCTTGAGTGCAATCCCAGCCCTTTTCTTCCAACAATGATACCCGACCTTTTTGCTCATCTCCCTTTAGAAGACATAATTGATTTTCTTTGATACCTAACATAATTCTTGGAAGTCCCTATTACTCTCATTAGTTCCAACTGAACAAATAACCAAAAATAAGTTGAAGACTTAACAATATCAAACCCAATGAATCCCACAGATAGGGTTTGGGGAGGAAAGGGTGTACGTAGACCTTACCCCTACCTTGTCATATCCTACTTAATCACCTTATCCCAATACTTCTTAGATCTAACTCTTCCCCTCCGCAGCCCCAAAATGGACAACCTTACAGACCTCCTAAACTAGGACCTTTGTGCTTCTCCTCTACACATACCTGACCATCTCATCCTCACTTCTTGCATCAGATGAGGTGACCTTGCCAAATTGAACCTAATCGAGTTTTTGGGATCCTGAAAAGGCATTACATTTTATTGTCATAAACTGGTAAAAACTTAACTCAAAGATGTGGATTATCTCATTGTCTTTGGATTAACGACATAAAACAACTATGCATCTACTCCAAACTAGTGTGGTAGGGCATATGATCCTTAACATCCATTCAACTTCATCCCTCTTGTTTCATTCTAATACTTTCTGTCTATGGCTCTCATCAACTTAAAGTCTATTTTAAATTTAGCAAGAAAAACAACCCTTAAAGTACAAAAGAAACACAGGGATCCACCAAGTGACATCAACAGTACCTATAACAACAAGCATCCATGCATAACTTTTGAAGAAGTGCAACCATAAAAAGGAAAACAAAGAAACATAAACTTCAAGAAAGAACATGTAATTACTCGATGCTTTTTGTTACATGGTTGTGAAAACCTGAAGACTGTGGTTGTTCTTTTGGTGTTGGCAGAGAAAGCTGTTGGGATGTGGAACCTGATAAATATGTAAATGTTCTTTTTATATATTAACAATCTCGCCGTTCAACCTATTTTAGGCTGTCCTATTTTTATTATTCTACGTGTATTCTGTAACAATGTTATTTTATTAATATAAATATTGCATCACCGTGGAGGTTACCCCACAAGGTGTTACCACAAAACTGCTTTCTCTCTCTCTAAATTATACTAAAACTGTCTTGATTCTTGAATTGTTCTTCGAAATCTAGAAGTGTTGTTGTAATCAATCCTAACAACTGTTATCAAAGCACAGGCGATTCAATACGATTACTGAAGATGGATAGTTCGAAGCTTGGAATCGAGAAGTTTGATGGATCTGACATCAGTTTCTGGAAGATGAAGATCAAAGATTATCTTTATCAGAAAGATCTTCACGTATCCTTGACTGGGGAGAAGCCTGAAGCCATGGCAGAGGATGTATAGAAACTCAAGGATCGCCAGGCGTTGGGGCTGATCCGGTTGACTTTGTCTAGGAACGTAGCTTTCAACATCGCAAAGGAGAAGACCACAACAAATCTATTGAAGGCGCTATCAAATATGTATGAAAAAACATCGACGATAAACAAGGTATATTTGACGTGTAGGTTATTCAATTTTCAGATGTCTGAGACTGGATCTGTAGCGGATCACATAAACGAGTTCAATATGATGGTGAGTCAACTTTGTTAAGTGGAGATTAACTTTAAGGATGAGATTAAGGCGTTGATTTTGATGTCATCTTTGCCCGAGTCTTGGGATACTGTTGTTGCTGCGATTAGCAGTTCCCGTGG
>CM057049.1:16142681-16181161 GCA_029948455.1 Solanum rostratum | reverse complement strand
ACATATAATCATGCTTTTTTAGAAATCACACAATGCACTTGGATTACTCTAGTTTCCTCAAAACTTTTCTTTTTTCCATAGCTTTGAAATTCTTTTATTTTAACTGAAAATAATGTGAAACACATGGCAATGTAAATCCTTCAAATCTCTAAACTAGGGTTCATGTGAAATGTAAGCATTAACAATAATCAAGAACTCAAATAATGTAAGGGATCATAAATTCAACGATATAGATTCTAAAGTAATAATAAAGGGGAAAAAAGAAACTAAAATTTCAAGAAAGGTTTGGTTAAACTCTTACCGACTATAATTAGGTATAGGCCATGAGGATGAACTTAGTACATCACTTTGAGAAGCCTTACATACTTAGAAGAACAGGATTTTTGAAGAACTTTGAAGAAGGTGCTTGAAAACCCTATATTTTCTCCTCTTGAAATCTTGCTCTAAGTCTTGAGAAAATGTTTGTGCGTAATGAGTAGGGGGTGGACATAAATACAGAAAACTGAAAAATCGAACCGAACTAATTTGGTTCTTCAGTTTCAGTTCTTCAGTTTTTCGGTTCGATGTCGGTGTTCTTTTTTCAAAAGTTCAGATCTTCGGTTCGGTGTTTGGTGTAGGGGTCTCAAAACTTCGGTGCACCGAAAAACCAAATTTTTAAAAGATTATTTTATATATATATATGTGTGTGTGTTTGTGTATGTATGTATGTATGTATGTATGTATATTAATAAAAAACTAAATCATTCATGATACAAGTCAAAGTAGCAACAAATTTATAATTCATATAGTTAACTTGAAATATTATTTTCCAAGAGAAATTCAAACATATATTTTTGATGATTTATATCATGTAAAGGATGTCTTCGTGGTTGTTTTTCTCAAGCAATAATTGGAGGCGCAAGTTCTTGACAAAGATAAATATAAATTTTTTAAGCACAATAAGTGTTCCATGAGAGCACATCATCACTTAACATGATTTTAAGTTTTTAAGTGTCTTATACTTTGATTTTGTCCTCATTTTAATTTTCATTAGTTTGCACCAAAAAATTGTTTAAAAAACACCGAATGAAACCAAACCGAACTTTAAAAAATCAAACAAAACCGAAATATTTTGGTACGTTATATGGTGCACACTTTTTCAAAATCAAAAACTGAAGTACTGAAGCAAAATTTTCTAAAATTAAACCAAAGAACCGAACGCCCACCCTTAGTAATGAGATTAAATGGTAGCATTAAGGGACTTAATTAGGCGTAAAATCATCAAGTTTAGGCTTAGCAAGGATATAAAATTTGAAGAAAGAAATTCTTGAAGAACTTTAAAGAAGGTGCTTGAAAACCCTAGATTTTCTCCTCATGAAATCTTGTTCTAAGTCTTGAGAAAATATTTGAGCATGATGAGGTTGAATGGTAATATTGAGGGACTTAATTAGGAGTAAAATCATCAAGTTTAGGCTAAGCAAGGATGTGAGAGGACTAAAATAACCCTTCTTAAAACACTGCCAAGTCATATACAGGGTCATCTATGGACCGTAGAAATTTATTCATAGAAACTTGGGTGAGTTTTGGGGTCTCGGACCTCAATTTATGAGCCCAAATTATGACTCACAGAAGCTTATACGACCTGTTCGTATGATTTGGCACTTAAAACCTGACTTAGAGGAACTCTTTTACAAGTTGGAAGTATGGGTCGTCAACCCATTATGACCTGTAAGTCAGGATTCGTAGATGGTGATTCAGAAACTCTACTCTAACCCATTATTACCCATTACAATTTTTTGCTCCGAACTCCAAATGAGGCAATCTTGGTGGCATTGGAAAAAGGATTCAAAGACCTTCAGTTTTATAAGTCATTAGCCACCTAATCCTTTATGTTCTAAGATTTATGATCATTTAAAGTTGACCCTTGCATAATCTAATCCGAAACACTTTATCGATAGGGAGTTTTTGAACTGAACTAAGTACGAAAGATCTCTTATGATCCTAAACTACTTCCAATACACTTCAAAAATATAGGAATGAACCGTAAAACATAATAAAAAGTAAGGCATCACTAGGTTTAAGTTTATATACTTGCGACGAAAAAAGTTGAATCCTAAGAATAGAGTTGTGGGGTGCTATAATTCGGTGAATATAATGAATTTTGATGAAATAAGTATGTCTTATGTTGTGATGGTGATCAAATAAGAAGTAGTGTGTAGAGGATTCTATCTAGTAGAAACCAAATTAATTGAAGTGCTTTTACCAGAACCGAGGCATTCTACTGAATGCATGCATGTAGGAAGGCCAACGACTACATAAGCTAGCTCATGCTCAAGAAATTATTACTGCTCGGGGCGGAACATTTCGATTAAGGCAAGAAAACTTCTAGCAATCTGGGTATAGTAGTGCATTGTGAGTATGGGTCTTACCAAGAGTGCGTGTGATGCAATTACCATAGGAAAATTGTAGATTCTCGATAATCGTGGTAGTTACCTAGTTGATGAGGACTTATTCTAGCTTCATGTAGTATACTTTGAGGACCATTGGGCCTAGTTTTATTGTTTCAGGAGTTCTCTACAATCATAGACACTATTCCAGCATTTCAATGGTGTTGTTTAAAGATTTTGTAAGCTTGGATGTATCATTCGCTAAGTGGTAGCTTGACTATTTCTTCTTCGAGATCAGATAAATTGGATCCTTCTTAATGAATATGTATTATCTAAATCTCAAGCTGATGCAGCTTAAGTTCATGAGAGAACTATGTTAGGTGGAAGGTATATAGTTAAGGATTGCAGTGCTTTTTACATTTCGAGAGTTTCGTGGCTGGATCAGATTTCTCCTGGCTTTAGGGGTTTCGAATTAGGTTGATTCATGGGTTAGTTCATGACTTAGAGATAACCCTGATTGTGAATGCTTCTCCATCTTAGTTATGGAGTTCAATCTTGGTGATGTATTTTTATAGAAAGGCCCTCGGAAGACGGTCCCTTGGAAGAGCAAATTATGGACTTTGCAATTTGTACCTCGGAGTCTTTGCAACACCAAGTAAGATTGTCTCTTTTACCTTGTGTTTGAGGATGAACATGATTTTTAGTGGTGGATGATGAAATAACCTCAATAGTTATTTTTGTAAAGTCTTGAGAACCTATAATTTTATCCCTCCTATTAGTAGTCCGGAGTCTTAATTGACCCATTTGTGATTGGTTTTGGTTTTATGTTCAAGAGTTAAGGGTTGTAGGAGTTTTTGAGTTTTAACTTCTAAAGTGAATTTCGATAGCATTTGGAGTTTCGAGTCTCGAATGGAATTGTGTCAATATCATTAGTTCTTGACTGTGAAAATTGGTCTAGAAGAGTTTTCAGAATCTGATTTGGTGTTGTTTCATGGATTTGAGGTCATAAATCGAAAATTTGATTGAAATATGATAAAGATTTGACTTTGGTCAACATTTTGAATTTGGATGCTCAGATTGAAATTCTAATGATTACGTTAAATTCATGAGGTGATTTTCAACCTAACAGAAGCTTTGTCATATTTTTTGAATTTTCTGAGGGCATGTTGGTCTTTTTGAGCTTAAAGTTAGTTTAGTTACGATTTATTGAATTTCGGATCAAGGAGACCTCAGATTCAATTTTTGACGATTTGATTGGTTCCAAAATGTGTTTCACAATCAATTCAGACTACCAGTTTATATTTATAGGATTCCAAATGAGTTTCAAGAATTAAAATTATGTTTTGAATGATATTGGTGTAAGTTGACCACAGTCAACCCGCAGTCAACACATGGTAAACAACCCCTTTTCGGCTTAAAATACCCAAATTTTGGGTTGAGTTTAACATGGTTGCACTGTCAGTGTACAAAGATTCTTGCACCATCTGGTAATATTAACCTGCTATTATAGTTTACCAAATAGTATTGTTCTCCACGTTACATAATGTCATATATCCACAATTTGAATGATAAACCTAAAAGAAATTGTAGGATATGTGGTATATACCATTAAAAAATAGGGTAAATCATAAAATAGAATTATTAAATAATAAATAAAGTAAATAATGAGAAGAAGATATTAAAGTAATGGCACAACCACACCAAATCGATCGTTAGACAAAATTGGTCTTTTTTCGTTGCCTTACGATTGATTTAAACAATATAATATAATGAAATTTAAGTAACAATCAAAACAAATATTATATTTAAACTAACAATACAATACAATACAATACAATACAATACAATGGGTAACAACCATCCAAACAAAGGGTTAATGAAAACAAATGAGGCCTTAATGAGTTAAAAATGTCAATTTCCGAATATATTATTTCTATATATATATGTATATATATACACACACACGCATCCCCGCTAAATACGAATATCATTTCATTCATGCATCACGAATTTCATGACATATTGTATACTTCTTCCTTGGATATATGCTTTTTTTAATATTATGTGCCCTTGTCATCTAACATTAAAATGCAGGTTGATAAGTCATATGCATTGCATGCCCGCATAATTAGTACATTCAAACATACTAACGCATACTCTACGCCTATATAATTTTACCATATAGGGACCATATGTTACGATCATCCACCGCTTGACGGGTAGATCGAATTCGGAGAGTTGACATTGTGGTGAGTCCTATCTTCCAAGGACAAATCACCTTCCTTCTACCTATGTTGTTTTCTATTTATCTTCTTAATTGAGGGTGAGCCCGGGACATGTCTGGACCCCTGTCCCATCTTATGATTAGAGGCATTGTTGGACATCTTGTAGATTCTCATAGATTCTATATGTTATGTGTTGTATTTGAAGCTTATGATTTTAGTTATCTATTGGATATGACTATCATGGATTGATTATGGAAATTATGATATGTATGTATGTTTGATATGGAAATGTGGAAGATCCTAACCCCCGTATTGCCCCCATAGAGTAAGTCATACTTACCCACCCCTTAGTTCTTATGTGCAATGTGCTATGTGAATCCATGTAAATCCATTTCCCTTCGATACCCCATAGCGTGAGTCCTACTTTCGAATCCCTTAAAACGATGTGTTTACTATTTGAATGCGCTTCCGAACCGATGATGTAGATTTGGATACTTTGAGGCTTGTTTGGGGACTCTTGGGTTCTCATTCGCCGTGTCACTTCTAGGCCCTAGGTCCGGTCGTGAAAAATATGGTATCAGAGCACTAGGTTTATGAATGATCCTCGGAGTCCAACATACCGCGTTAAGTAGAGTCTTATTCATGGGTGTGAAGTGGGCCACATCTATGGGTGGGGGTTACGAGGCGTTTTAAGAAATGTTTCACTTTTCATGATTCGTATCGTGCTATGGTGCGTATCTTAAGATTTCTTATCTCCAACTCTCCCTTATCGAATAGGGAGAGTTACTTTGAGCTCGTAATATAATTCTTGTGCTTAATGGCTAAAGAGATTTGATCACAATCGACTTAAATTGTGATTACTTTACCCATAATTAGAGATGTTAGGTTCGAATCATGAGTATTAAAAAAATCCTATTGGGGAGCGATTCCTACCATGCATGAATCAAATTTCGTCAAGGCTAAATTTAGAACATGAATTTTCTTACCATTCTTGATAAATTTAACTGGCCGCTAAATTTATACTGATTTTAGGCCAACAAATTTATATTGGGTTTGTATAACTCATTCTCAAACAAACTGTCATATCTTAGTGGTTTAAAAGCCCAAAGATCAATAAAATATCATTTATTGCATATTACAAGATGTCTGGGATAGTATATATCGCAACTTATATCATTCCAAATGCTAAATTATGTAATTGTACTAACTACAACACAAGGTGATGCTCCTCTACCCCCAATTTAATTAGAGATATATATTCTTTATTAAATTTGTATGTATTTATATACTGATCTTAAAGTATTTACTCGAAAGAAGACTGAGTTAATTATATCATACAAATAACTTGGCGTGAGTTGCAAATTATTTTGGTAGATTTCATGAAATAATTTAATTTTATGCATTAGTTGTGCTTTTATAACTTTATGTGAAAAAGTCCATGATTACAAATATGTTTTAATATTTATGAAGCAAACAAGCCCCGAGCTCGATAAAAGGTTCTTCTAATTAGAATTCTTGGTCTATGAATGTTAACATCTATCTTTTTTTGCATTTATTTTTTATACTCAGTCTTGCTTCTTCACGTTTTTAACTACATAGTACATGAAAATACCATTACTTCAAGAAGGTGTAAATATTTAAGATCACCTTAAACATGAAGATAGACAATATTCCAATAGACCAAAAAACCAAAAAAAAAAAAAGAAGAAGATAAAACTAAACCCAAAAAATGTCAGACTCGATTAACTCAAATCAACTCCAAATTATAACTGTTTCATAGAACATATCTTAGTTTAATAACAAAAAATAAAAATAAATTTAGAAATTCACGAGTTAATATAATTAAGACATTGAAAAACAAATAACCATGTAACCAAGCATATTTGTCATTTATAAAAACTTATGTATAGTTTATTCTTAATTTACTTAAAATTTATTATTGATATTACTTTATAAATTTGTAATATTTCATCACTTGATATACACGTGCGTGCAACACACGTGCCATATGACTAATATTATATTAAAAGCACGAATGTCCTTATAAATGTTGTTTTAACTTTTTACCCTTCATCAAAAGACTCTTTTAGACAATATCATTTTTTACTATTTTTTTTTCAACTATTACTTCATTATATTTATTATATTTATTTGATATTAATTAATACATGTACATAATTTTTTTAAAATGAAGTTGAGATTTTATTAATAAGAAATCATCTACACACTTATTTAGACCTATTGCCCAAATCTGAAAATAAAACTAAGCTAAACACATAAAAAGAGTCCAGGCCCACAAAAGGCCCATATATCCGTTTATAAATCCAAACCTATGACTAGGGTTTCTTAATCTATCTTTCTTCTCCTCTTCCCCGATCTGAAATATTGCCTCCATGGGAAAACTGTTTTCTTTGATTTCTTCTTCTCTGGGTAATCAACATCCATTTCTTGATTGCATTCTTGCTTTCACTATTAGCTATCAAAAGTAAGTATTTAAGGATGTTTACCGACTATTTATCCTTGGTTCCTTCTTCTTCTTGCTGACTTAGTCCTTCTTTTGGTTGCGTTAACAGGTTCACTGGGTAGTACTCGCTTCGTATATGACTAAGGATTGGTACTGGGTATAGATTCATTGGTATGTTTCCTTTAGTTCTCTGAATATCTTATACTTGTACATGAGTCCTAAACATAGAGGAGACTCCTAAATATGGTAGCAACCTGGTTTTGCCCGTATTAACATTGAATGACAAAACCTCTGTAACATTAGTTAATATCTTTTTTAGTTTATAAATATTTTAATATTGAGTTATTTCTTTTACTAAACTTCTAAAATATATAGAAAAAATATAACTTCAAAATCAACTAGGTTTTATATATTAATTTCTTTCCTATTTAAACTATATACTATGTAAAGGTTTTTTTCTGCAACAATGTAACAACGTGATTCTAAATTAAAATCAAATAGCAAAAGAGGAACGATGAGGATGAAGAAAAGCAACTGGAACACAAATTTGTGTAGCAGAACTAATAAGCAATTAAACTACATGATTATTTCTCATGGAGAAATCTAAAGTTTATTTTGTCCCTTCAAAATAAATCCTCCTCCAAGAGCCACTATTAATACTTTGATATCTTATATGCCGATAATAAAGTCTGATTTTGTTACTATTGTGGAATTTTTGTGCTTTATTTGCAAGTTTAGCAAAATTAATTTTGTTATAGTTGGATGAAAAACTTGTGACATATTTTTGATAGTTTTATTTTGTTTACTCATTTTTCGAGGTCCCCTCACCCCCTTAGCCACTAGAGCCTTCGCTTGAAGGAGGTGTGTACCACGGTTTGTGCGATGGCCTTGATTTCACCCTGCAGCGCATTGCATACCGTCTCATTGCACTATTTGATATTGACTATCTTTCTTTATATGAAGGTATGTGTTTACTCTTTCCGTATTGTTCTATATATATATTAGGGGTAGCGATGTCGGACTGGGTGGAAACATTCCTAGTTTATTCAATTCTTTATTCCTAGTCAGCTAAACGTATGTGTACATATTTGTAACAATCCATCTTTTGATAGAAGGCCCACATCGGTAAAACACAGGAGAGATGCTGGGTATATAAGTAAATAGGTTGTAACAACCCATCTAAAGATGAGAGGTCCCACATTGGCAAAACATAGGAAAAATGTTGTGTATATAAGTAAATAGACCTTACTTACTAGTGACACATTTTAAAGTCATGTTGGCTTAGGCCCAAAAAGGACAATATCACTAGTGGGCTGGGCCATTACATATGATATCAGAGCCACTCATGTGTCAACCTTGTCGGTGTGGCCTAGAGTTCAACTGAGTTTATGAAAGTCCCAATGAGAAAGGGCAAACCTCAGCGCTAGGTCTAGGTGAATCCCATACAGTGGGGCAAATCTCAGCGAGCATGTTGAGTCCATAGAGGGAGTGTATGTAACAACTTATCTTAAGATAAGAAGTCCAACATAAAAAACTCATAGGAGTGATGCTGAGTATATAAATAAATAGGCCTTACTAGTGTCAGACTTAGGCCCAAAGCGAAAAATATAGCTAAGGGGATGGGCCATTACACATGTCTTATCTACTATTGATGCATTTTAAAATTGAGTGGTCCTAGGTCAAAAGCGGATAATATCTTAGCAGGTTGGGTTGTTACAATTAGTTTAGAGCCACTGCTATATCAGCCTTGTCGATGTAGGCCAGAGCTACTTAGCTTAGGCAAATTCGTAGAGGTTAAGGCAGGGTAAACCTCAGTGTTGAGTCTAAGCAAATCCCATATGGCGGGACAAACCTCAGCAAGGGTGCTGAGTCCATAGTGGGGGGTTATGTAACAACCCATCTTAAGATAGAAGTTCTATATTGTCAAAACACAGGTGAGATGTTGGGTATACAATATTCATTATATTCACCCCCATTTTTGATTCCCTCTTTTGGATGTAGATTCTAGACGTCTTTGATGTGATAACTTTTAACTTTTGAGAAAATGCAATATAATAAACTTAGTGGTTTTTGTTATTTTTTTTTCTTTATAAGTTTGAGTTTTCGCATTATCATCGTACTTCATAAATTGAACAACTAATGTAAGTTGGGGTTTGTATCGTTAGTTCTCCCATCTAGGTAGTTAAGTGTAGGTGCCACTCATGGCTAATTTTTTATCGTGATAAAATAAAAACCCCAAAAGTTATGTTGTCATATATCTTTTTACAAAAAATAGAGAGATGAATTTACATATTTATTGAATTTTATTTGAAGTCCTTATTTTCCTTTTGTAGAAAAACTCAATCGTCAAATCAATAAAAAAAAGTAAAAACAACAAAAACAACAACAACAACATATATAGTGAAATCTAACAAGTGGGGTCTGGGGAGGGTAAAATGTATGCATATCTTAACACTACCTCAAAGGTAGAGAGGTTGTTTCCTGGGAACCCTCGTCTCAAAAAACCCATAAGCAGAATAAACTAGATATGGAGAAAAAAGGAAAAGGTAAAGAAAAAGGGAAAGGAAGAACGACTAATGACAAAAAGTACATGATTGTTTGTAAATACGATAAAATAACATATATTTAGCCAAATAATGGCAACACAGGATATAAAAACATGACTAATACTTTACCCCTTCTAAACCCCAACGCTAGACATAAACCTATTCCTACTAGCCTACAAGCCTGCTACTCCAATTCGTGACCTCCATTCCTTTCTATCTAAGGTCATGTCATCGGCGATCAAGTTTTGCCATATCTTGTCTGATCACCGCCCTGTATTACTTCTTCGGTGTACTTCTACTTATCTGTATAACCCTTAAATCTAACTTCTCGCACCTTCTAACAAGAGCATCGGTACTTCTTCTTTCAACATGTCCAAACCATCGCAGTAGCACTTCCCTCATTTTATCGGTCACTGGGGCCACCTCTGAATTCTCACGAATGGTCTCATTCCCACTCTTATCACTCCTTGTATGTCCACATATCTATCTCAGCATCCTCATCTCCACGACCTGTATCTTCTGAACATGTGCATTTTTTTATTAGCCAACACTCTACCCCATACAACAAAGACGGTCTAACCGCCATTCTATATAACTTACCTTTAAGTTTATGTGGTATCTTATTATCACATAGTACTCTAGAGGCAAGCCTCCATTTCATCCATGCTGCACCAATACAATGTCTAATATCATCATCAATATTGCTACTATTTTGAACGATAGATCCAAGATATTTAAACTTATCTCTCTTAGGAATTGGTTAAGTGGAAAGCCTCACATCAATGTCTACTTCATCCCTCGCAACACTGAATTTACACTCCAAGTATTCTGTTTTGGTCCTGCTCAGTTTGAATCCTTTGGATTTCAAATCCTGTCTCCAAATCTCCAATCTATCATTAACTTTAGCCTGAGTCTCATCAATCTGCACTATGTCATCCACAAATAGAATACACCATGGAACATGTGCCAGCTCATCCATAACCTAGGAAAATAGAAAAGGGCTCAACATAGATCCTCGATGAAGTCCCATCTCAACAGAAAAATACATTTAGTCTTCTCCTACTATTCTTACTCGAGTTTTATCTCCATAGACATGCCCTTTATCACCCTAATATATACCATTGGGATACCTTTAACCTCTAGACACCTCCATAGGACATCCCTCGACACTTTGTCATAGGCCTTTTCGACATCATTGAATACCATATAAAGGTTCCTCTTTCTTCCCCTATATTTCTCCACTAATATCCAAACAAGATGAATTGCTTCAATAGTTAATTGCTACAAGATGAATCTGAACTGATTCTCTGAAGTAGACACTACTTTTCTCACCCTCATCTCCACCACTCTCTCCCTAATCTTGATAGTGTGGCTTAACGACTTGATACCCATATAATTATTACATTTTGAATATCACTGTTATTCTTGTACAATGGATCCATTGTACTCCTTCATTCATTGGGCATCTTGGCAGTCTTCATAATAGCATTGAATAGTCTAGTCAACCACTCTATACCATCCTTGACCATGTTCTTCCAAAAATCTACCGAAATCTCATTGGGTCCAATCGCCCTCCCTCTCGTCATCCTACTAATAGTACATCTAACTTTCTCAACTTTGAACCGCCTGCAGTAACCAACATCTTGATAAATACCGGAGTGTGCCAACTCACCCAACTTAATAGCTCTATCTCCCTTTTCATTTAAGAGTCT
Organism: Solanum rostratum; assembly: GCA_029948455.1. Taxonomy (NCBI): domain Eukaryota; kingdom Viridiplantae; phylum Streptophyta; class Magnoliopsida; order Solanales; family Solanaceae; genus Solanum; species Solanum rostratum. The sequence goes on along the minus strand of CM057049.1, from coordinate 16,169,848 downwards.
ATGAAAGTAAGCTTTCCACCTTAGCATAACGGAAGTCTCATCCACTAACACCTCACCCTCCTCATCCTTGATGCACTTCACTTTGTCCAAGTCACGAGCTTTCCTTTCTCTCTCTTTAGCGAGCCTATACGATATATTGTCCCCACCTTTATCACTTCATTCCACATACAGGCGCTCAAATGCTTTGTCATCTTATAAATCTTCCTTAGCTTTGCTTTTCATCCTCGTCCCTATACTCCACCCACTTTGTATAAGCAATTTTCTTAGCTTTCACTTTGCGTTGAACTTCGCCATTCCACCACCAATCACCCTGACGTCCATCAAAAGGTCCTTCTCAAAACCTCTAGTACCTCGATAACTACTTTTTTAATGCAACTAGCAATAGTGTCCCACATATTGTTCATATCTCGACTACTACTCTAAGCCTCTAAACTACTCCATGTTTCTTCCATATCTAGAGAAAGAGGAAGAGTCAGGCCTCCCCATCTAATCCTTGATTAGGCATAAATAACATTCTTCTTCATGTCTCTTTTAATCTCTAACTCTATCACTAGAAGCCTATGTTGAGCGAAAATGTTTTCACTCGCAATAACATTGGGATTCTTACAAAGGCTTCTATTGCCCTTTCGAAGAAGTAAGTAATCAATATGTCTTAGGTACCATATTGTGAAAGGTAATCAAGTGATTTTCTCTTCGGGAAACATGCATTAGCAACAACTAACTCAAAGGCTTTGGCAAAATCCAAGAGAAACATCCCACCTCCATTCCTCTCCCCAAAACCAAAGCCTCCATGAACATCTTTAAACCCGCTAGTGGTTTCCCTGATATACCCATTAAAGTCTCCCCTAGTGAAAATTTTTCTGTCTTTAGTATGCCTTTCACAACCTCATCCAACTCTTCCCAAAAGAGCCTCTTGACATCCTCATCTAGGCCCACTTGAGGCGCATAGGCACTAACTACATTCACTACATGCCTACAAACCACAAGTTTTATAGATATCATCCTATCATTAATCCTTCTAACCTCAACCATGTAATCCCTAAGGTCCTCATCTACTAGGATACCTACTCCATTGTTATCCGTAGAACCACCCAATTCTATAACTTAAACCCGTCTACATCTCGAGCTTTGGTACCTACCCATTTGGTATCCTGAACACACGCCTTATTAATTTGTCTCCTCTTTAGACTCCTCTCTAGCTCTATGGATTTTCCTGTAAGTGATCCTTTATTCCACGACCCTACCCTCAATTTAAATAAGCCCGTGCCTCTCTTACCACCCCTACCCATTACCTCTAGCCCCAATGATTATATGACCCTAATCCACCATTAGATCCTAATGCCACTAAACTAAGAGCTAATAACTCACTAAGCTGCTATGATCAAGAAGATACAATCTAGAGAAAACTATACAACCCAATAATAGAGAACAATGAAATATAAGGTATACTACTAATCAAACAATCAGGTACAAAATCAAGACGAATAAGAAGATAAAGGCAACACAATATGATATGTAAGCTCACAAAATATAATAAATGGTAAATATAGAAATATATGATAAATCTAGGAAGATATGGTAAAAGTCAACACAACAAGCAAGAAACAACAACACAAATATGTTGAGGGCAAGAAATAGAAGGCAAGTAAAATGATACAATTCATTAAAATAAGAAATAACAAGAGATTGGAAGATATTACCTGGAGTTCTGGTAAAAAATTGTTGAATGTTGCTGGAATTACTGGAAAAATTGAAGTTGTAGATGTGGCCAGAAATATTCGGCTAAATCTGCTTCTTGCCAGACTAACTCGCTGAAAATTCTCACTTGTATCTAGAAATTTTTTAAGCTTCACTAGAAAGTACTGCAAAAGAACTATAACCTCACCGGAGTGCCTCACTGGATAATCACGTATCTTGAAAGATTTCTGACTGGAAATCCCAAAAAAATCCAAAAGGGTCTGTTGGTTGAGTAAGAGAGGATCTAAATAAATGTAACATGGTTGATTTTTATTTTTTATTTTCTCTCTCAACTCTCTCTCTTTCTCATTTTACACCACCAACCACCGCCGAGCGGGGCTATTCTACAGTACCGGTGAAGGAAGGATTTTGACGGCTCAAATAAGATATAGAGCTGATAAAGTTATGTGGAATTTTTTATTATAATTTTTTTAAAAAACGAAGTTCATTTGCTCCTCTATTTTTTCGGTTCAAACAAAAACTCATTATCTGTTGCTACTTTCCTTTTTGATATCTCTTCGGTGTACTCATGGAATCAATTTGTTTCTTCGTACCCGTCACCTTTTCTAGCGATCTTTAAAAATTCCAATCAGAACTATGTAGATTCTGGCGACTTTTCTGAAGTTTGCCGATGAGGATTTGCCTTTTCTCTTTTCTCCCGCCAAAGGTTTCTTTCCTGGTGAAACTTTTTTCCAGGCATGATTCTCTAATTTAGATCCTCTCTTACTCAACCAATAGATCCTTTTGGATTGTTTTTTGGATTTCCGGTCAGTATCTTTCAAGATGCGAGATTCTCCCGTGAAATACTCCGGTGAGGTTATAGTTCATTTACAGTACTTTCCAGCAATGCTTAACAATTTTCAGATACAGGTGAGAATTCCCGATGAGTTAGTCCAGCAAGAATCAAATTCCGACGAAGTTTTTCCGCAACATTTACAACTTAAATTTTCCAGTACTTCCAACAACATTCAACAATATTTTGACCAGAACTCCAGGTGATATCTTTCAATCTCTTGTTATTTCTTATTTTAATCAGTTATATCTTTTTACTTGCCTTCTATTTCTTGCCCTTTACATATTTGTGGTTTTGTTTATTGCTTGTTGCGCTGACTTTTACCATATATTCCTAAATTTATCATATATTTCTATATTTACCATTTATTGTATTTTGTGAGCTTATGTATCATATTGTGTTGCCTTTACCCGCTTATTAGTCTTGATTTTGTACCCGATTGTTTGATTAGTAGTCTACCTTATATTTCATTGTTCTGTATTATTGGGTTGTATGGTTTTCTCTAGATTGTATCTTCTTTATTTAGTAGCTTACTGAGTTATTAGCTCTTAGTTTAGTGGTGTTAGGATCTAATAGTGGATTAGGGTCATGTTGTCGGTTGGGTTCGGAGGAAAGGGCTAGGGGTGGTAAGAGAGGCACGGGCTTATTTAAGTCAAGTGTAGGGTCGTGGAATATAGGATCACTTACACGAAAATCCATAGAGCTAGTGAAGAGTCTTAAGCGGAAACAAATTAATATAACTTGTGTTCAGGAGACCAGATGGGTAGGTACCAAAGCACGGGACGTAGATAGGTTTACAATATGGTACTTGGGTGGTTCTAGGGACAGAAATATGTAGGTATCCTAGTAGATGAGGACCCTAGGGATTGCGTGGTTGAGGTTAGAAGGATTAATGATAGGATGATGTCTATTAAACTTGTGTTTGGTAGGTATGTAGTGAATGTCTTAGTGTTTGTGCGCCTCAACTACGACTAGATGAGGATGTCAAGAGGCTCATTTGGAAACGTTGGATGAGGTTGTGAAATGCATACCAAAGACAGAAAAAAACTTTATTAGGGGAGACTTTAAAGCATATCAGGGAAACCACTTGCGGGTTTCAAGATGTTCATTGAGGCTTTGGTTTTGGGGAGAGGAATGGAGATGGGATGTATCTTGGATTTTTCCAAAGCCTTTGAGTTAGTTATTGCTAACTCATGTTTCCCCAAGAGGGAAAATCTCTTGATTACCTTTCGTAATACAGTAGCTAAGACTCAGATTGATTACTCACTTCTCCGAAAGGGCAATAGAAACCTTTGTAAGAATTGCAAGGTTATTCTAAGTGAAAACATTTCAACTCAATATAGACTTCTAGTGATGGATTTAGAGATTAAGAGAGAAGACAAGAAGAATGTTATTTATGCCCAACCAAGGATTAGATGGGGAGGCTTAACTCCTGCCCTTTCTCGAGAGATGGAAGAGAAGTTGAGTAGTTTAGAGGCTTGTAGGAGTAGCGGAGATGTGAACAATATGTGGGACACTACTAGTGGTTGCATTAGAAAAGTAGTTACCGAGGTACTAGGGGTTTCGAGAGGGACCTTTGGTGGACGTTCGGGTGATTGGTGGTGGAATGATGAAGTTCAAGGCAAAGTGAAAGCTAAGAAAATTGCTTATATGAAGTTGTTGGAGTGTAGGGATGAGGATGAAAAGCAAAGTCTTAAAGAGATCTATAAGACGACAAAGACAGAAGTGAAGAAGGCGGTGAGAAGTGCTAAGACAACAACGTTTGACCGCCTGTATATGGAGCTAAGTGATAAAGAAAGGGATAAGAGATTGTATAGGCTCGCTAAAGAGAGATAGAAAGGAAAGATTGTGACTTGGATCAAGTGAAGTGCATCATGGATGAGGAGGGTGAGGTGTTGGTGGATGAGACTTCTATTAAGCTAAGGTGGCAAGCCTACTTTCATAGACTCTTAAATGAAACAGGAAATAGAGCTATTGAGCTAGGTGAGTTGGCACACCCCGATAGCCATCTAGATTTTGGTTATTGTAGGCAGTTCAGAGTTGAGAAGGTTAGACGTGTTATTAGGGGGATGAAGAGAGGGAGGGCAATCGGACCCGATAAGATTTCGGTAGATTTTTGGAAGAACATGGTAAAGGATGGTATACAGTGGTTGACTAGACTGTTCAATGCTATTATGAAACTGCCAAGATGCTCGATAAATGGAAGAGGAGTGTAATGGTTCCACTGTACAAAAACAAGGGTGATATTAAAAACTATAATAATTACAGGGGTATCAAGCTGTTAAGCCACACTATAAAGGTCTAGGAGAGAGTGGTGGAGATGAGGGTGAGAAAAGGAGTGTCTATTTTAAAAATCAGTTCAGATTCATGTCGGGGTGGAAATTATTAAAGCAATTCATCTTGTTCGGGGATTAGTAGAGAAATAAAGGGAAATAAAGAAGGACCTTCATATGGTGTTCATTGATCTCGAGAAGGCCTATGACAAAGTTTTGAGGGATGTCCTATAGAGGTGTCTAAAGGTGAAAGGCATTCCAATGGTGTATATTAAGGTTATAAAGGACATGTATGACAGAGCCAAAACTCGAGTAAGAATGGTGTGAGGAAACTCAGAGTATTTTCTGTCAAGATGGGACTTTATCAAGGATTTTTGTTGAGCCCTTTTCGGTTTGCCTTGGTGATAGATGAGCTGACACGGTTTATTCAGGAGGAGGTTCATGGTGTAAGCTATTTGCAGATGATATAATACTAATTGATGAGACTCGAACTAAAGTTAATGATAGATTGGAGGTTTAGAGATAGACTTTGGAATCCAAAGGGTTCAATCTAAATAGAACCAAAATAGAATACTTGTGTCACACCCCGCGAGGGTACCCTAGGCGTGGCCGGCACTCGAAAACTATTGCTAGTCCCCAAGCGAACCACCTAGCTTCATCACATCATTCAATCAAATACTCTACTGAATAGCAGGAACATATATAAGTCTCAAAGAAAATACATATATAAAATAAAGGCTAGTAGAAGGAACTAGCTCACAATCTCAACAGCAAATGCTCGACCATCGTCTATGAAGCCTCTATCACTAATCATGTGGTGCCAATGACAAATCCATGGCTACCCAAATCAAAACAAAAGAAGTAATCCAGTCTAACTCTAAAGCATGATGAAATAAAAGAGTGAATCCTCCGGAGTAGGGGAGGCTCACCAATCAGCTGAAATCTCGAATCCTCAACAAAGCGCCTATCGACGATCCCTAGTACCTGCCTCTGCATCATAAAACGATGCAGTCCAAAGTGCACATTAATACTTGGAATATACTGGTATGTAAAATAGCTAAGTGAAACAGAAACCGGTAGAATTATATAGAAACAACATCAGCTTAAAAATATACATCAAATCACATCATTAGTCAAATGTCTGCCTTTGCAGGAATAAGGAGTAGACAAGTGACCTATCGATAACTCAGAACTCATCAATCGTCTCAGACTCGTCTCAAAAGAGCTCACCTCCTCTCATCTTATCACATCTCATCTCATCTCATCTAGACTCGGAGTAAGGCAAGAAATTTATGGGAGTTTCTCTTAACTGACAACAATCACTTATGAGCTAGTGAATGCAGAATAGTCACGCTGATGTTGCCACAGCCATTCCAAACTTGCCAGGTAGGGAACGAATCAAAACCATATCAGCTCACCCAATATGGAGTCAGTCATCAATAAGTCCTCTATTGTTTCAGGGACTTCTAATCAAGAGGGAACCACGATATATGTTATGGTTCCAAGCCTCATCTACGTATGGCGACGTAGTTAATGAGTTCAAGTGGGACTCACATTTTACTCATTTCAGTGCTTGATACTCCTCCCGATGCAATGCTCATAAAATCTCCATCTCAACCAATCTCATAGGGACTTCAACCCCGTCAATGATCGGTATCTCATAGGGAATCTAACCCTATCATCAATCAAGCTCATGGGGACTTTAACCCTCTCATCAATCAATCTCATAGGGACTTTAACCCTCTCGTCAGTCAATCTCATCAATGATATAAGATTTAGAACAATCATTAGGTATCAAGTGAATAGACACATCGATAGAGTTTATTTATAGAGACTCATAAGACAATTGAACTCTATCAACTCATCATCATTCTCTCATCACAACCACAATCACAATCAACAATCACAATCCTAACTCAAGGCTCTAGAATCATCATTCTCTCAAGTTCATTATGCATGCCTTTCAAAATAGTCATATAGGGTTATGTAAGTTCTCATGAAAATATTCAATTTAAGGAAACAATTTGTATGATGATCATCAACATGGAAAACATGTAATTTCAAATATAATTTTCAAGAAAAATCATCAAAAAAAATCATGCATGTAGACTCTTCAATCATCAACTCATCTATGACCTCTATGGGGCACATGAAAGAACAATCCCATGTTTTAGTTTATCCTTACATACTTGTGATGCAGCTGTTTAACTGGGTGATGTTGAGGATCTCTTCTCGAATGTCTCACCCGAAGCGCTTCTCAAGCCCTAGCCTTGTTAGATTTTTAGAATAGGACTTAGAATAGAGGTTTTAGGTTCTTTTCATGTTGAAACGACCTTACTAGCTGTGTATCAGTGTTTAGGAGGGGTTAGGGATTGACCGGAATGCCCCTCGAAATATGTTAGAAATTTCCAGTTCAAAAAATACATGGTCCGCGACGCAGACCTTTCGCGAACTGTGCATTTTTAGAAAAGTAGTTTTGAACGAGTTTTTTCCATCCCGTCAAAAATTTTATAAAACACACAAGTGCTTCTCCGCGACAGGTCCACAACACGCCTCTGTCGTGGACCATCTCTGTTTTTCTGATTTGGATCGAAAATTTATCTTTCGATCGGGTCGCTCTAAAAATTTCCCGAGACCACTTTCCCACTCAGTTTTTCATGCTGATTCCAAATCTGGTCTCGGATTTTCCATATGAGCTTCGGAAGATGCGTTACATGCATACCCTCACTCTAGGGGTATTTTGGTAATTTTATCGGGCGTTACATCATCTCCCCCTTGGGATCATTCGTCCTCGAATGATGAGTAGAGATGGGGATCAAGGCACGAATAGACTCAAGGCACATTTCCATACCTAATTCAATCAATCACTTCTCGACTTAATAATAGTACGTCACTAAAAAAAATAGAACAATCATCTTAGTGAAGAGTAAGGATTTTTACATTCAATATCTTCATCATCAGTTGGCACGAATAGGTGCGGATATTTTGCTTTCATCTCCTCCTCAGCCTCCCATGTGGCTTCTTCAACGAACTGATTCCTCCATAGGACTTTAACTGAGGCTATCTCTTTGTTCCTCAACTTGTGAATGTGACGATCAAGGATTTGAACCGGGACCTCTTCGTAAGATAGGTTATCGTTTACCCCAATGCTATCAACAGGGATCACCAAGGTGGGATCTCCCAAGTATTTCTTCAGCATCGATACATGGAATACTGGATGGACTCCATCTAGCTCGGAAGGCAACTCCAACTCGTAAGCAACCTTCCCAATCCTCTTTACGATCTTATAGGGTCCAACATAACGCGGACTTAGCTTTCCTTTCTTCCCGAACCTTAGGACACCCTTCATAGGTGATACTTTCAAATATACCCAATCATCTATCTCAAACTCTAAGTATCTTCTCCTTACGTTGGTGTAAGACTTTTGGCGACTCTGGCAGTCTTTAACCTTTCTCTAATGATCTTGACCTTCTCCATTGACTGGTGAACAAGATCAGGCCCAATCAGTTCAGCTTCTCCAACCTCAAACCACCCAATTGGTGATCTACATCTCCTCCCATACAAGGCTTCATACAAAGCCATCTGAATGCTCGCATGATAACTATTGTTGTATGCAAATTCAATCATTTGTAGGTGATCATCCCAATTCCCCTTGAAGTCAAGGACACAAGCCCTCAACATGTCCTCAAGCGTTTGAATTGTACGCTCTGCCTGACCATCTGTCTGGGGATGAAAGGTTGTGCTCAGGTTCACCTTACTACCCAAGCCTTTCTGGAACGATCTCCAGATCTGGGAGGTAAATTGGGCTCCTCTATCCGAGATGATGGATAAGGGAACTCCATGCAACCTCACAATCTCCTGAATGTATAACTTGGCATACTCTTCTGCAGTGTTGGTTGTCTTAATTGCCAGAAAGTGAGCCGATTTAGTCATTCTGTCCACGATTACCCATATCGAATCATGTTTCACTCGAGACCTTGGCAGACCAGTGACAAAGTCTATATTGATCATCTCCCACTTCCACTCCGGAATCTCAAAGTTCTGAGCCAATCCACATGGCCTTTGATGTTCAACCTTCACTTGTTGGCAGTTTGGGCATTTTGAAACGAATTTTGCAATGTCGCTCTTCATCCCATTCCACCAATAGACTTCCCTTAAGTCGTGGTACATTTTGGTGGAGCCAGAATGAATGGAATATCTAGTGTTATAGGCCTCCGCCATGATCCTATTCCGAACACCATCAACATTTGGAACACACAATCTACTTTGATATCTCAATACTCCATCTCCCCCTTTGGAGAAGACCATCACCTTCTGTCTATGGACGTCCTCCTTCAATTGGAGTATGACTGGGTCTTGGTCTTGCTTTTTCTTCACTTCCATTACTAACGAGGAAGCAAACCCGTTCTTCACATTGACTCCTCCTTCATTGTTTTCTTCGAGTCGAACTCCTAATCGAGCCAACCGGTTCACGTCCTTGGCTAACTCCTTCTTTCCTTCCTCCACGTGGGCTGCTACCCTTTGATAACCTGCTAAGAGCATCAGCAAGAACATTAGCTTTACCTGGGTGGTAGTGAATACTCATGTCATAATCTTTCGAAAATTCCAGCCATCTCCTTTGTCGCAACTTGAGCTCTTTCTGACTAAAAACGTACTGCAAGCTCTTGTGGTCAGTGAACACATCCACATGCACTCCATGCAAGTAGTGGCGCCAGATTTTAAGTGCGAACACTACTGCTACCAACTCGAGGTCATGGGTTGGTTAATTCCTCTCATGAACCTTGCGTTGCCTGGAAGCATAGGCTATCACCTTCCCCCTTTGCATTGGTACGCATCCCAATCCAACCCTTGAGGCATCACAATAAATTACAAAGTCCTCGGTCCGGTTGGGTAAGGTTAGGACTGGTGCCATAGTTAACCTCGTTTTCAACTCTTGGAAACTCTTCTCACATTTTTCGGGCCGCTGGAACTTGACCTTTTTCTGAGTCAATTTGGTCAATGGTGCAGATAGGGAAGAAAATCGCTCAACAAACCTGCGGTAGTAGCCCGCCAACCCCAAGAAGCTCCTGATGTCAATCGGAATGGTTGGTCGGGTCCAGTTCTTAACCGCTTCAATCTTTTGAGCATCCACATGAATACCCTCACCAGAAATAACATGGCCTAAAAAGGCTGCTGATTTAAGCCAGAACTCACATTTGGAGAACTTTGCATACAACTCATGGTCCTTAAGAGTTTGGAGGACAACTCTGAGGTGATTAGCATGCTCCTCCTCACTCCTTGAATATATCAGAATGTTGTCGATAAATACTATCACAAACAAGTAAAGATATGGTTTGAACACTCTATTCATCAAATCCATAAAGGCGGCAGGTGCATTCGTCAACCCGAAGGACATGACCAAGAACTCAAAATGGCCATATCTAGTCCTAAAGGCTATCTTTGGAATGTCACACTCTCTCACCTTCAGCTGATGGTAGCCAGATCTGAGGTCTATCTTAGAGAAACATGAGGCTCCCTAAAGTTGGTCAAACAAATCATCTATCCTTGGGAGAGGATATTTATTCTTTATCGTGACCTTGTTCAGTTGCCTATAATCAATACACATCCTGAGGGACCCATCTTTCTTTCACACGAATAAAACAGGGGTACCCCATGGTGAAACACTTGGCCTAATGAAGCCCTTTTTTAGCAAATATTTTAGTTGCTCTTTCAATTCTTTCAACTCAGCTGGGGCCATCCTGTAAGGTGGAATCAAAATAGGATGGGTATCTGGAAGAACATCAATCCTAAAGTCAATCTCCCTACCAGGAGGGACACCGGGCAAGTCGTCAGGAAAGACTTCTAGAAGTACATTGACAGTCGGAATTGACTCAAGAGTTGGGGACTCAACATCATCAGATTTCACCCTCACTAAGTGATAAATACAGCCTTTGGAAATTAACTTCCGAGCTTTAAGATATGAGATAAACCTCCCTCTAGGTGTCACCGAGTCACCCTTCCACTCTAGAACTGGTTCATTTGGAAATTAGAACTTAACTATTCCAGATCTACAATCAACAGAGGCATAACAGACGTGAAGCCAATCCATGCCGAGGATCAAATCAAAGTCAACCATCCTTAACTCGATCAAATCAACAATGGTGTCCCTATGATGGATGGACACCACACAAGCTCTATAGACTCTCTCAGCTCGAATAGGCTCACCCACCGGAGTAGAAACATCAAAGGGTTCAAGAAGACTCTAGGGAGTTTTATCAAATTTACTGGCCACGTAAGGAGTCACAAACGACAATGTGGCACCAGGATCTATTAAAACATAACAATCAAAAGTAAAGACTCAAATCATACCCGTCACAACGTCTGCGAAATTTTCCTAATCTTGGTGACTCCCCATAGCATATAAGCGGTTTGTAGCCCTGCCTGTACCTGACAGAGTGGCCCTCTGGTTCCCTCTGACTGGTGGGGCTGGGGTGGAAGATTGAGCCAGGTCAGCTTACATTGGGCAATTTCTCTGGTAGTGGCCTGCTTGGCCACACTTGTAGCACACGTCATTTCCGCCACGACATCTCCCCAAGTGCAGCTTGCCATAGGTACCACATGCTGGCTTACCCTGCGGACCTTGGGCCACACTAGCATGCGAACGAGGCCCATGGCTTCCCACATTCTGAGATCTCTGATCGTACCCGCCCCTAGGCACTAGCAGATGATGGTGCTGGAAAGCGATTGCTATTTCCTTTCCTCCTAACCTCATGGCTGGAGGTCTTTGCCTTCTTGCGCTTGAATTCTTTCCGGTCATGTTGTCTCTCCTCATTGGCGTGTTGCACAAACGTCATCAGTCGCCCGATGTCTATGTCACTCACCAGTATGGCTCCTCTCCCATCTCTCTTGGGTCCTCGATTCAACCCATCTACATACATTCCCATCCTTCCCCTCATATCGGTAACCATGTCCGGAGCATAGCGAGATAATTGAGTGAACTTCTGGCCATACTCTAGCACGGTCATAGAGCACTGTTTTAGGTCCAGAAACTCCCTCACCTTAGCTTCTCTTTTCTCTCTTGGGAAGAAGTGTCCCAAGAAGGCCTCCTCAAACACTGCCCAAGTCACATATGAAGCATCATCCTCCCTGACTTTCTTCCATTGGTCGAACCATAGCCTAGCCACCCCCTTAAGTTGGTAGGCAGCCAGTTCCACCATATCAGCATTAGCTAAATGCATTACTTGGAACACCTTCTCAAGTTCCTCCACATATTCTTCAGGATCTTCAGTGGATGCAGACCCCGTAAACTCAGGCGGGCTAATCCTCAAAAACTCCCGGACCCTAGAGGTGTCATGAGGACTTGTTCCACCTGCGCCTTGCCTCACCGCAGGTGCTGCGACAGCCTAGGCTAAAGTTTGAATAGCCTGGCGCAGTTCGGCGTTGGAGACCTCATCTTGAGGGGGTTGTCCAACAGGGGCAGCTGGATCCACGGGCCCCTCAAGTACTTGGGGTTCAGGTAGGTTAAAAGCTCGCCTGGCAGGACGTCCCCTTCCTCTGACAGCCTTCTGGGAGGCATATCATCGATTCTGCACGTGTAGAGCACGAATTAGAAGATATTTTTCATAGAGTTTAACTCTATCACACGAATTGTAATAAGAAAGAAGTGTAACAATTCATAATGTCTCATAGCCCCCTGCTTATGAAATGTGGTCGGCAATATACCCATAAACAAGAATCTACTAGACACGGCTTCATAGACTCCTTAGGACACTTGAACTTTGTGCTTTGATACCAAGTGTGTCACGCCCCGGGAGGGTACCCTAGGCGTGGTCGGCACTCGAAGACTATTGCTAGTCCCCAAGCGAACAACCTAGCTTCATCACATCATTCAATCAAATACTCTACTGAATAGCAGGAACATATATAAGTCTCAAAGAAAATACATACATAAAATAAAGGCTAGTAGAAAGAACTAGCTCACAATCTCAACACCAAATGCTCGACCATCATCTATGAAGCCTCTACCACTAATCATGTAGTGCCAATAACAGATCCATGGCTACCCAAATCAAAACAAAAGAAATAATCCAGTCTAACTCTAAAGCATGATGAAATGAAAGTGTGAATCCTCCGGAGTAGGGGAGGCTCACCAATCAGCTGAAATCTCGAATCCTCAACGAAGCGCCTATCGACGATCCCTAGTACCTACCTCTACATCATAAGATGCAGTCCAAAGTGGACATCAGTACTTGGAATGTACTGGTATGTAAAATAGCTGAGTGAAACAGAAACCGGTAGAATTATATAGAAACAACATCAGCTCAAAAATATACATCAAATCACATCATTAGTCAAATGTCTGCCTATGCAGGATAAGGAGTAGACAAGTGACCTATCGATAACTCAGAAGAACTCATCAATTATCTCAAAGGAGCTCACCTCCTCTCATCTCATCACATCTCATCTCATCTCATCTAGACTCGGAGTAAGGATAGAAATTTATGGGAGTTTCTCTTAACCGACAACAATCACTTATGAACCAATGAATGTACAACAGTCATGCTGATGTTGCCACAGCCGTTCCAAACTTGCCAGGTAGGGAACGAATCGAAACCATATCAGCTCACCCAATATGGAGTCAGTCGTTAATAAGTCCTCTATTGTTGTAGGGACTTCTAATCAAGAGGGAACCACAATATATGTGATGGTTCCAAGCCTCATCTACGTATGGCAACATAGTTAATGAGGTCATTTGGTAGGGTGTATTAGAATAGTAGCTAAATTAGATGTATTATATATGTAGAGATTATTTATGCTAAAATTATTTCTTATCCATAATTTTGTCTTTAACCATGTATTAAGCCCTGATATTGCTTATACTATGGGTTGCTATGTATTAGTTATGCATTCATTGATAACATTACCAATAGTCTAATATATGCAAACATATATGTGCATGCCAATATTTTCAACAATTTATAATAATTTTCTTATCTTACTTGTCACCATTCTGCTTTAAAGTTGTCTTTATTGCTATTGCTTGTTTTATTAACAACGACGGTCACTTATTTTTAAATATATTACAGGTGTGTCAAGTTGGTATCTTTTCAAAAGCCGATTGCAAAAGTTTATCAGAAAGTTGGACATCCCACTCCCGTTTATGGGACTATCAAGGAAGGCCCCCTCACAAATCTATATTTGCGTCAATAGTAATTATAGACAATGTTAGATATGGTTCTCTACCTGGATTTTACAATCGCAAGGCGGCAAAGAAATCAGCTGCTGAAGCTGCACTCATGAGACTTGGAAACACCGGGTCAATACAAAACCTTTCTTGGCCAGTGGTAATTTGCTTTAACCTTTCATAATTTGAGACAAAAGAATTATGCTTCTGCACTCCTATGCAGTATGATCTTAATTATTCCTGTATTCTAACCAGAAACCAAAGTGTCAGATCTTGCTTGGTTATTGTGCTATCAACATTCAATTTTCCATGTTCTGGAAGTAATAATACCATTCTATTTTGCCTTGTTTGGTGTATTTTTTAACATAAAAAAGGCTTATGCAAAAATTAGTTGCAAGACTATGCTCATAAGATCAATTTTGCAATGCCGCAATATGAAAGCCAGAGTTTTGACACGAAGAGCAGAATGATCAGATTTTCATCTACTATTGAAGTAGGGGGAAGGAAATATGTTGGAGCGACAGATAGAACAAAGAAGAAAGCAGAGACCAATGCTGCTCAAACTGTATTGTCGGCCATTCAGTCTAGTGGTTTGGGGCCTAACAATTCTGGATACATTGCCTTTCCAATGAAGAGCGCAACAACTTTGAAATCAAAGAAATTCAAGCTCAAGAAAAGGTAGAAGAGGAAAGTTTCAGAAGCCAATAATCAAGTCTGCACGATGCAAGTCTGCACGATGCAGATGCGGGGCTGAAGTATGATATGCTCCTATTATTGTAGTTAGTTAAGAAATTTGTTAGGGAAAGTAGCTATGCGCATGCCTTGTACAGGACCCTATTCAGTCTTTGACATTGTGTGGTTTTCTTCATTTGCCTTAAATATTTGACTTGCTATTCGATGATGTAACTTGTTTTATAAAAATATTTTATTATTTATGTTGTCATTTACACTTTGAAAAAGCTCCATGTATAGATATAGGAGTAGTTAATAATCTTTTCTTCATTTTGGGTCATCAATTCCATCTTTTCTATGTTCCACGTATTTCAAGTAAGCTCATTTCCCTTTGGACAAAAACCTTTTTAGGCCAACTATTAATAATAATAACTAACAAGATTTTGTTAATGCATGTTAATCGTGTAGAGGCGAATTTAAGGATTTAAAATCTTCAAGTTCAACCCCCCCCCCCCCCAAAAAAAAAAAATCTAAGGTTCTTAACATTCTAGTAATAACTTAAGGTTTGTTTTCTTTAATTTTATTTTATAACCTATTCTTTCCTCTGCTTAATTTGATTATTATACTGCTTATCATAGTTGTATAAAGTTTGAAGAAGACAATATGTATATAACTTAAAGGTAAAGAGTTCATTTCCAATAAATTTTCGACTGAACTAAAACATATCCAATCACTTAAGAAATAGCAAAGAAACCTATAAAGAACAGAACAATACTGTGAAATTTCACTGGACATAGACATATTGTTGTTGTTGTAATAAGATTTCTTTTGTAAAAGTCAGAGTCTTCAAATTCTATCTATTGGGTTTGGCCGCAAAAACAGTCAACTTCAAATTTTGTTATAATATATTTGCTAAAAATTGGTACTTCATTAAATAGATGATATATTTTTACTACTAATATACTATTGTATGATAACAAAGGTGACAAATTTAATGTAAGTAGAATTTGAAAAGAACGGTGTGTATATAATTTTACTTTTATTTTCTAAAAGTATATAAGGACATTTTTCAATAAACATCAGCTCAAGTTAAAAAGTAGTATTTCTTTATCTCTAATTCTTTATTATCTATTGTGCCCACCCCACTCCATCCCCCATTCACCCCACCCAATCCTTTATTAGACTTTTATGTTTTCCTTTTTCTCAAATATATACATATACCAATTTAATCATTGTTTTCCTTATTTTTTTTCACAATTAGCTATAGCATAACTAGTTAGTATGTTAATAATTTCTTTTGTGTGTCATTAAAAGAGCTTCAGAGCTCAAAGTAACGAGAAGACTCAAACTCCCTTGAAAGAGCTTCCAAGCTCAGAGTGGGTTGGACGTAGATGGTTGATGAGTGGTTATTGTCTAAATTGTATTTTCACTTTAGATTCTTGACTAGCTGATTGAGTTTCCTACTTTTTGAGTTGAGCTATTTGAGTTGATATCATTTTTCCTTTATATGTTTCTTTTTGCCATTTTATATACTCGTGCATTCCACGTACGGACGTCCATTTGGGTCTGCGTCTTTTCATAATGCAGAAACAAGTACTAGAGGTCATCAATAGGCGCCCCCATTGAGGACCTATTTGCAAGCTGGTTGGTGAGTCCTCCCCTGCTTTCAAAGGATATCATGTTTTTCTTTTAATTTTGAGTTTAGCCTTTTTATTTTATTTTGAGGTAGCCATGGGAATGCCATAGGCACCACTTAGTCAGATGTTTTAGAGGCTTCATAAACTAGATTGGTGAGTTATGACTGGTTTATATTTTTGACTAGTTTCTTTCACACTAGTGTAACTTAGTTGATGGACAGATTGTTTGGCCTTTGACCTTGGATTTGAGTATTTCTGAATCATTGATGTCTTTCGCTATTACATTTTGATTGAATGAATGTGATGAAGCTGAGTTGTTGGCTTAGGGGCTAGCAATAGTCTAGAGTGTCGATCATGCCAAGGATATCAAACTCACAAGATGTGACACTAGACTCACTGTAATAACTTCGAATGTCATTTTTGGCATTTTGATGAAATTACCATTTTGTCCTTCTCAAAAGTTGCTTTGAGTGATTGTTTTTGGATGAGTTGAAAAGTTTAGATTTCGAAAACCTTGTGAAAAATTGGAGTTTGCCAAAAGAAAGAGTTTTTAAAGGCTTAAAGTTAAAATTTTGGTTTTAAGGTTATCTTGAGTTCTAGGTGTCGTAATGTAATGTCGTTGCTCCCATTAGCATGGAAATGTGGAATGTGGTCTAGAAGAACTGACAGAACTGTATTCAGAGTTAAAACAGAGATTTTAGACCTAAAGTTGCATTTTTAGTTGAATTCGGATCATAAGTTTGACTTGGTCAACATTCAATGTTCAGAAGCTCTAATGTAAATTTTGATGATCCCATTGCTTCAGGAACGTCATTTCCAGTAGGGTTGCATATATGATTCATATTTATTGGGCTTTGGATGAGTTTCGGGGGTTAAAAAATGTGTGTTTTGAAGGGTGTTGGTAAAAGTTGACCGCGGTCAACGTCCGGTCAACTCGGGTCAACACAGGTCAACATCCCTTTTTTTATTTGCTGAAAGTACCCCTTTTTCCCCATTTTGACTACTACATTATTTCCTTTCATTTTTGGAGTTCCAAAAGCTTGGAGGTGCAATTTTAAGCAAGATTTTTCATGGATTTTAATTTTGGTAAGCTTCCTAAACTCAAGTTCTTTTATTTTGCAGTACTTAAATTGTGATTTTGACTTGAAATTTTTGGGTATCGTAAAAGGGGAAAAGGCTTGGATTTGAGTTGATTGAGATTTCGATTAAGGCAAGTAGACTTCTACCCTTTTGTTAAGTATGATTGAACCATGTATTATCCTATATATGTGGATTTGGGTGATTGTGGCATGAAATGGGATATAATTATACTATTATAGGCTTCGATCATGAGAATTTAGATTGGGTAATTGTAAATGTTGTGAATCCTTGACTTGTGAAATAATTGTAGGATTGTGAACTTGTTGATTAGCTAGTTTTTGATTGATTTGGCTATTGACTAAAGTAAGTGGACCCTAACCCTTGTTGGAGTTGATTTTAACTTAGTATTTTCTTTCAATGTGAAACTTGGGGGTTAGTGAACTATTCTAGTGGATATGATTTGGGTAATGGAAAGGTGGAAATGATGACATGTATGACTTGAATGATGAGATAATGTCCATTGTTGTTGACTTAGACTTGTTGAGATATTATCGTGAAGTGAGCTTGTGATGACTTTGTTGATAGTGTAAAGGTGTTCATGATGTTCCGACTGTTGAGCTTCAAATTATATTACATGGAACTGTCTATGGAATCTCTTATGTGAAATGTTGAGCTAAGTTCTATATTAATATGTTGTTGGGAATTTTGAAACTTATTGCTTGTCAAGTAAGAACTCAAATAATGAATTGTCCTAAACTATGATGACTAAGGCTAATCGAAACAGTTGATCTATGTTAATACTGTAGTTATTGTGTATTATGTTAATGACAACTCAAATATTAAATGATAATGAAACAATTAATCAAATTATGGATTGGTAATACATGTGATCTTATTATGATGGCTTTTGTATTGACATACTTTCGACATTAAGACTGATTTGATATTGAAACATTGGTGATATTGAGATGATGATGAATTTATGGCATTGATGATATTGATGTGTATATTAGAATAGTGATGAGGTTGGAATATATTGAGAATACTTGTGTACTTGTGATTTACTCGGGTTGGTTCATTGAAATATATGATTCATATGGACATCCTACATCATCTCATTTCCATGAACATACCTATTGTGCATTCGTTATGTGTTTGCTTGATGATTCATTGAAAATGAAAAGTCGAAGGGAAATGGTTCCGGCTAGTGAAAAGAAAACAAAGAAAGAAATGAAAAGCCAAAGGAAAATAGTTCCGGCTAGATATGAAAGTAATTGTTGAAGGGAAATGGTTCTGGCAGATACATGGTCCACGTGTCGCCCCCATGGATTATGATCTGAGCTTCTTAGCGAATGTGTATCATAGGACAAACTTGCATCATGATTACTTGACATTGTATCACATTGTTTATATTTCATTGTATTCACTCCATCTCATATGATTCCTTATTTGAATTTGTTGTATATATTACGTGTGAGAATGTGAATGCTTTGGAACTTGTATATTGTGAAGATGAACTATCGAAAGACTGTGATATATATTGATAACTTGAGCCTTGTATATTGTGAAGAGTGGATTATGTGGATACCGTAATTGCTTATGATATTGATAAACTATTGTACCACTTGACTCTAGAATTCAATTGTATATTTAGAGATATTATTCTATGATATGTTGCTTATATATATATATGTGTGTGTGTGTGTGTGTGTGTGTGTGTATTATTGCGTTGGGATTTTTCTGAATGCAGGGTTGTAGTTTGGCAATTCATGGTTAGGAGTTAAGGAATACTTGTATTCTTCATTGTTTTACTCTAGGATAGTTCCATTTGCTGAGTACCATGTTATTTGGTGCTCACCCCTTGCTACATTTTGTAGGTTGTGAGTTCGGTCCAATTTGATAGATCTTCCCAATTATAGGATCAATCTTCTGGATCTCTTGAGAGGTAGTTGCTTGTCTCTTCGGCAGACCTTCAAGGATTATACTTTATGTTATGTTCTATTTGAGGACTAAACATTGAGACTTATATTATCATTTGAGTATTCTTAGTATTAAAGGCTTGTACATGTGACATCAGTTCTGGGATGGTTGTAGCTTTTGATTTCCTATGCCCATCTATCTTATTAGACTGTTTATCTTCTACTTTTATATTATATTGAGTTGATTAGGTTTTGGGCTGATTCGCCTTGGTGGGTTGGGTGAGTGCCATCACACCCAGATTTTGGATTGTGACACTTAGTTAGAACATCATAAGATTAATTAAAACCCCATCCTAACTACATACTCTCTTGATGCACCTCTTATACCTCTTCTTACCTTGTGACTTAGCCACGATTTATTGTTCTCATCTAAGGCACAACACCACACTGTAAAACCTTACTTGTTGCAACAAAACATCTTAATCCTTACATACTCTATGTAAAGCCTATTAGATCAAATCTAAAATCTACCATCATTACCTTCATGTTTTCATCCCTCTTATCATGACCACCCCCTCTCATCTCAAATTCAAGCTTAGTATCTAGTACTAAACATGTAATATATATATATATATATATATATATATATATATATATATATACACATATAATTTCTCACATAGTATACTTACTTATGACTACTAAATGAAACTAAGAAATATTCAGCTATTAAGACCTTCCAACGAGTAGTCAATCTCTATCTTTTAGTCTACCAAGTTATAATTTCTCATTGTATCCTCTTTCAAAACCTAGGTGCTACTAAACCATTCCATGTACATCATGGCCTTGTTAATCCCATAACTCTATGAATATCATAGGGCTTTTCCTTCAAAATCATAAACCTAGCTTAGATATATCAACTCATGGCTACTAGTTCTTCTATTCAACACCTATACTTTGTCTTTACTAGATAATGACATATTAACAAAAACTCCTTTCTAATTCAAGTGTACTCTAATTCATCCTAACTAACAACTTTAATTCTACCTTCTATCATGAAAGCAAGAAGATACTTATTACTTTTTAATCAAATCCAAAAAGAGATCTGACTTATCACCCCATTGCTTAGCTTATAGATATATAAACCTTAGCTACCTACCTCGATCAACCGTTATTCCCACTCCCCGATTTCTACTTTTTTCTCGCTCTAGGATAATTCTACACCTTATGGTTTACAAAGCCTTTAATTATACTCTCTCCTGAGGAAACACCAAGCATTTAGAGTATGTCTTAATTTAACTCAAATGCACAACTAATATGTAGAAGGATGCATTCCATTGAATAAATAAACTTAGGCATACTACTCGGCTCCTCTCAAGACTTATGCAGTCTTTTTACTTTCTGAAGGCTTTATCTAAGAGTAAAGTAACTCATCAATAAGAATATGAATTTTATTGTTTCAACCACCCAGATCATGAAGGGTAGATGAATGGATCAAATAAGCACATGAATCTGAATAAATTTCTTATGGCACAACTCTATTGCATGATCTAAAGTATGAAAGAATGAGAGACATCTCCTAAATGCCTCGTAACCTCCTGATTATAAGTGCAGTGCATAACACACCCATTAAAAAGACTCTACCAGATATGGTTTCATAGACACCCTAGGACACTTGAACTCTATGCTCTGATACCGAGTTTTTCATACCCCAAGCCTACACCTTGGATGTGGCCAACACTCGAAAATCATATTTGGTCCAAAGTGAACCAGTTCACCTAGTTAACTTACTCAAGGAAAGGTACTAACATCATAATAAATTAGAATGGGCACAATAATCATAAAACTCAAGTCCTTCAATTAAACGAATGAACTCAATCTGCAGGAATATATAAAGCTTGACTCATGGCTTTCAAACAACTTCAAGGAAATAAACTAACAATATCTATGTAGTCTATGAAGCCTCCAAAGTACTGACTCTGAACTAGGCATTGGGGTAAGCACACAGCTGCCTCAACTAAAATAAATACAAAAGAAATAAAGACTTTTGAGCTCTTCTAAATGCAAATAGTCCTCATCGACTACTGATGGAGATTGTCTTACTGAATATCTGCTATCATGGGTACTTGAATCTGCATAATAAAATGATGTAGCGCCAAATGGTGTCAGTACATAGAATGTACGATATGTAAGATAACCAAAAAGTACTAAGGACAGGATACTCAACTTTAGAACTGAATTCTGAGATAACTCAATTGATGAATGTATGTCATGCAAGTAAAACATATGCTTTAAACATATTTAAAAATGGAACTTAGTATAAAAGAATTACTTGTTTTAATGCATTAATAAGCACAACTAAATATATAAAAAACATTTATTCAAAATGATTGTCTTTGAAAGCAAGATCAACTTAATAAATTTGCAACCAAATAAAAGGAAACACTTAATCGAAGAAATAATATATCTTAGTGTATAAAATAATAAGCCTTACTTCTTGTAATAACTATCAGTATGAGCCTAAGGATGATGCAATGTTTTTCCCACATTGGAAGAGTCATCCCATACTTTTCCAGGGTAAAGGACGAAGTATTATTGGATCCATATAAATTGGGCCATCTCAGTGGCATTTGTGGAGTTGTACACTCGGTACAATTCTATCCTACACTGATTACGTAGTTTATTGGGTTGGAGTTATCAGCACTCGTACCCAAATTAGTGCTTAATACTACTCCTAAAATTATTTATATGTTCATCTCAAATGTTTAAAGCATTATCATTTCTAGGTTTGAAGTAACTACTCAAACTAGTCTCTTAAAAGAGAAAACTGATTTCTCATAACTTATAATGTGTCTCATACTAGTAGTGCTTTCTTTCCCATAGAAAATGCTTTCTTTGAAACTATAATGCTTTCTTAAAAATAGACATGCTTTTGTCAACACCAAATATTTATTTGGAGCCACTTATATTCCTTAAAACTCATCTTTTGTGATAAATGTAAAATACTTTATCTCACTTTGAACTCTAAAAATAATGCATAAGGATAGAACTGCAACGGACTTTAATTGACTAAATATTTCTTCAAAAGAAAAAAACAAATATAGTATGTGATTTTAGAGGTAAGTGTCAAAAATACACCTAAATTATCTTCTTTTTTTGAGTTTCATGTCTAAACTATTGGGAGACTGAGTTTCATACCTAAACCATCACTTATTAGTTTGAGAAACACACCTCTATTTTTCATTCCACTCTCACCATGGTATGTGAACTACACTCTCTTTTATTTTAAAAGATATTTCACATCACACTGCACGTGGATAAAATATTTCACTTTGATAAAAAAAATTTATAGTATTAGTTAAAATTAAATATTAAAGTATTATTATTTTTAAAAAAATATTATAAAATAAAATCTAAAATATTTTTCTCCTCATCCTCCCAACTCCTCTCAACGTACCCCCCCCCCCCCCCCCCCCGAACCAACTAATATTTTTTTCAAGAAAAAATTATAAAGATTTTAATAAATAATTCTTACTTTATCTCCCTCCCACCCCCCTCTTAAAAAATAATTTAGATATTACTTATATTTTTTTAGAAAAATAATTCTATGCTACTCACCTAATCCTCCACTTTTTTCTCTCATTTAAAAAAATATTTTTTATTTGTTATAAAAAATTATTTTTAATTTTTTATTTCTATTATATTCAATACACAAGTATAAAAAATATCTTCTAAAAATATGTGTTCATATCTATAAAAAAAGATAAAAATAAATTAAAAGCAGAGAGTTAGATGCAGGTGGGACAGAATTTTATTTATTTAAAAAACTATCAATTTTTTAGGTAGGAACGGAGTAAGGGCTAAAGTTTGAATTTTTTAAAAACATTTTATAAAAGAAATTCAAAAAAATAAAAAGGTGGGGATTTTTGGGGGTGGGTGGGGGTGGATTGTGGAGTAGGTGAGAAAAATATTTTAAATTTTATTTTTTTAAAAATAATATCTTTTTTAGAAAAATATTTATACATCTTTAACTTTTAACTAATATTAATAGTTTATTTAGTTTTAGTCAATGTGGAATATTTTATCCATATGGCATGCCATGTGGCAAGTTTGTTTTCAATAAAAGAGAGTGTATTACATACACTATTGAGGTGTGTTTCTCAAACTAATATGTATGAAACTCACATTCTCAATGGTTTAGGTATGAAATTAAAAAAAAAAGAGATAGTTTAGGTGTTTTTTTTTATACTTATCTCTTTTTTAACATATAATCATGCTCTTTTTGAAATCAAAAAATGCACTTGGACTACTCTAGTTCCTAAAACTTTTCTTTTTCCATAGCTTTGAAATTCTTTTATTTTGACTGAAAATAATGTGAAACACATGGGAATGTAAATCCTTCAACTCGCTAAACTGGGGTTTATGTGAAAAGTAAACATGAACAATAATCAAGAACTCAAATGGTGGAAGGGACCATAAATTCAACGATATAGATTCTAAGGTAACAATAAAGGGAAAAAAAGAACTCAAATTTCAAGAAAGATTTGGTTAAATTCTTACTGACTACAATTAGGTATAGGCCATGAGGATGAACTTAGTCCATCGCTTTGAGAAGCCTTACATACTTGAAAGAACGAGATTCTGGAAGAACTTTGAAGAAGGTGCTTGAAAATCCTAGATTTTCTCCTCTTGAAATCGTGTTCTAAGTCTTGAGAAAAAGTTTGCGCGTAATGAGGTTGAATGGTAATGTTGAGGGACTTAATTAGGTGTAAAATCGTCAAGTTTAGGCTTATCATGGATATGAAATTTGAAGAACGGGATTCTTGAAGAACTTTGAAGAAGGTGCTTGAATACACTAGCTTTTCTCCTAAAGAAAGCTTGTTCTAAGACTTGAGAAAATGTTTGAGCATGATGAGTTTGAATGGTAACGTTGAGGGACTTAATTAGGAATAAACTTGTTAAGTTTTGGCTTAGCAAGGATGTGAAAGGACTAAGATAACCCTTCTTAAAACACTGCCAAGTCATATAGAGGGTCATCTATGGACTATAGAAGCTTATTCGTAGAAATTAGGGTGAGATTCGGGGCCGTGGATCTTATTTACGAGCCCAAATTATGACTCGTAGAAGCTTAAACGATCTGTAGTTGGGTTCGTATGATTTGGGAATTAAAAACTGACTTAGAGGACCTTTTTTACGAATTGGAAGTAAGGGTCGTCAACCCATTACGACCCATAAGTCAGGGTTCATAGACGGTGATCTAGAAAACTCTACTCTAACAGTCATCACTAAAATAGTTATAACTTTTTTTACGAACTCCAAATGAGGCAATCTTTGTGGCATTGGAAAGAGGATTCAAAAACCTTTACTTTTATAGGTCATTAGCCACCTAATTCTTTATGTTTTGAGAGTTATGGTCATTTAAAGTTGAACCTTGCATAATCTAATGAATGCGAAAAACTTAATCGATAGAGAGGTTTTGATCTCAACTAAATATTAAAGGTCTCTTATGACCCTAAAACACTTCCAACACACTTCACAAATATAGGAATGAACCTTAAAATATAAAGACAAGTAATGCATCACTAGGTTCAAGTTTATATATTCACGGCCAAAAAAATGAATCCTAAGAGTAGAGTTGTGGGGTGCTATAATTACGGTGAACATATTGAGTTTTGATGAGAAAAGTATGTTTAAAGTTGTGATGGTGATCAAATAAGAAGTGGTGTGTAGAGGATTCTATCTGGTGGAAACCAAATGACTAGAAGTATTTTTACCTGAACCAAGGCATTTCGGCGAACGCATGCATGTAGCAAGGCCGATGACTATATAAGCTAGCTCATGCTCGAGAAATTATTGGTTCTTGGGGTGGAGCATTTCGATTAAGACAAGAAAATTTCTAGCAATCTGGGTATAGTAGTGCATTGTGAGTATGGGTCTAATCAAGAGTGTGTGTGTGATGGAAATACCATGGGAAAATTGCAGATTCTCGACAGTCCTGGTAGTTCTCTAGTTGATGAGGACTTATTCTAGATTCATCTAGTTGACTTTGAGGACCATTAGGCTTTTATTGTTTTAGGAGTTTCTACAATCCTAGATATTATTCCAGCATTTCAATGGTGTTGTTTAGAGATTTTGTAATCTTGGATGTATCATTCGCTAAGTAGTAAGCTTGTCTATCTCTTCTTCGAGACCAGATAAATTGGATACTTCTTAATGAATATGCATTATCTAAAGCTCAAGTTGGTGTAGCTTAAGGGTTGCAGGGATATAGCTAAGGGTTGCAGTGCTTTTTACATTTTGAGAGTTTGGTGTCTGGATCAGATTTCTCCTGGCTTTAGTGGGTTTCGAATTAGGTTGATTTATGGGTTAGTTCATGACTCGGAGATAACCTTGACTGTGAATGCTTCTCTGTCTTAGTTCTAGAGTTCAATTCTTGGTAATGTATTTTGATAGTAAGGTCCTCGGAAGATAGTTCCCTTGGAAGAGCAAATTATGGACCTTGCAATTTGTACCTCGGAGTCTTTGCAACACCAAGTAAGATTGTGTCTTTTACCTTATGTTTGAGAACGAACATGATTTTTAGTGGTGGATGGTGTAATGACTTCAATAGTCATTTTTGTAAATTCTTGAGAACCTATAATTTTATCCCTCTTGTTAGTTTTCCGGAGTCTTAATTGGCAAATTTGTGATTTTTTTTGGTTTTGTGTTAAAGAGTTAAGGGTTGTAGGAGTTTTTTATTTTCAACAGTTCAATTATTCTAAAAGTGAATTTTGATACCATTTGGAGTTTCGAGTCTCGAAAGGGAATTATGTCAATTCCATTAGTTCTAGACTGTGGAATTTTGTCTAAGAGAATTTTCAGAATCTGATTTAGTGTTGTTTCATGGATTTGAGGTCCTAATTGGAAATTTGGTAGACAGTTGATAAAGATTTCACTTTGGACAACGTTTTGAGTTTGGATGCTTAGGTCGAAATTCTGATGCTTACGTTAAATTCAAGAAGTGATTTTCAACCTAAGAGAAGTTTCTTCATATTCTTTGAAAGTTCTGAGTGTGTGTTGGTCTTTTTGAGCCTTAAAGTTAGTTTAGTTACATTTTATTGGATTTCGGGTCAAGGAAATCTCAGATTCAATTTTTGACGATTTCATTGGTTCCAAAATGTGTTTCACAATCAATTTGCACTACCGGTTCATATTTATAGGATTCTATATGAGTTTTGAGGATTAAAAATATGTTTTGAATGATATTGCTGCAAGTTGACCCCAGTCAACCTGCGCTCAACACGTGGTAAACAACCCCCTTTTGGCTTAAAATACCCATATTTTTAGTTGAGTTTATCTTGGGTGCACTGTCAGTGTACAAGATTCTTACACATCCGGCAATATGAACCTGCTATTATAGGTTATCAAAGAGTATTTTTCATTAGTGATTTTTATTTATTTATTTTATGTTTTAAAAAAATAAAACATAATAATAAATTTTTTTCTCTATCTTCTGTATTTCTCTCTATTTCACCCTTTGTATTCCTCTTTGGCACATAGTCTAGCCAATTTTTTTTTCATTGGCTTCTTCTACCACAATCATCTTTCTTCTAAATTATTTTGCAAGTATATATATCCATTTTTTTCTCCTTCACTGTGCAATCTTTTTCCAATCCATAACAATTGAATTTTTATATCTACAATCAAAACTAACTTTTTTAGATAAATTTTTATTTTGTTTATTGGTTCTAGGATTTATTGGTATTTTTTTCACAAAATTAAGTATGTTTTGAAGTGTTCGCTTTATTTTTCTATCGTTGTATTTTTCATAGAACACGGAAAATATCTTGAATAATTCCCTACATTTTCGATCTCTTTCAAATCTTCTTTTTTGTTGCACATTATATTACAATC